>PYHX02000158.1:75030721-75063461 GCA_004302925.2 Cochliomyia hominivorax | reverse complement strand
TTTCTCCACACAAAGTCATGAATTAAAAAAAAATTTTTGTTGAACAATAATCAGCCTGAATTTTTATCTCGTTTGTCTTCTTTACCAATTTCTTAAAATATTCCATCCTGTTTTTATATACCCTCAATCATCAGAAGTGGCGAGAGAGTATATTAAATTTAAAATTCTGTATGTAACGCCAAGAAGTTATATTATAAGGTTCCATAAAGTATATATATTTTTTATCATATGAAAATGTTACTCATATTTTGATATGCAACAAAATTAAATAATGTCAAACTGTCTCCCCTGTTGGAAACATTTTCACAGACACATCCGAATTCAACAAATTGAATCATTATTATTATTCTAAGCAGTTTTCTTTTTTAAACTATAAAATTCGTTTTTATAATGAACAAATTTTAGATCAATATCTGAGACAATCTCAAAATTGGGACAAAAAAAATTGTCAATTTTTCAAAAAGTAGTTATAAGATTAAAATAAATCTTACTCTTACAACTCATTAGTATTTCAAGAATCACAAAAACTCGGATAAGTAGGATTCGTCAAAGCCGAATATAGCATTCTTACTTGCTTTGATTATGGTGTTTAGGCTTTGATTTTGACGTTTAGACCCTTTTAAATATATGATAATTTTCTTCAGCTTACAGTGGAGGGTATTTATAATTCGGGAAAACCACATTTCAAAACTTTTTTAATATATTTTTTATTCCAATTAATTTATCGAGTTAAGGATTCACAAAAAAATGTGTGAATATCACCAAAGCTTAATATATTCAATGTAATAGATGTAAAATTGTGTAAAACTCTAAAAATGTTTATGTCGTGGCAGACAGTAGTTTCTGTCCTTTCTTTCAGATGTAGACAAAATCTAACATTTTATGTTAAACATGCAAAAACTTTCGCAACAAAAAAGTGTCTTCTCCACTAAATCCACCTCGCAATTACGTCAAACAAATTATTTCCATTAAAATTTACTTAAAATATTTGTTTCACAAATAAATATTATAACTTTCATTTATTATGTAAATATATAAAATGACATGTACCTACCTAATTACCCTAAAACAAAATAATGTAAAGATTATGAAAAACAAAAACATATAGTCGGTCAAGCCCGACTATGTAATATCCTACACCACTGCTACGAAAAATGTATGAATGGCCCTAGTAATATTTTTTTATACCCTTAACCACGGTAGGATGTTGGGGTATTATGCGGTTGTGCATATGTTATTAACATACGGAAGAAATGGTGTTAATTCCACCTTTGAGTATGCCGGTCGAGTACAGAATCATTATCTGAGACGATTTAATGATGTCCGTCCGACTGTATGGCTGTCCATGTAAACGTTGTGATTTTTTGAGATATATTGATGAAATTCAGTGTATATTAGTTTTTTGGCTTTAATATTTCATGTAGCTACCTCTCATATAAATTCTGATGTTCTAAATTATGGGGATCGATTCATCATTTCTTCTAGCTCCGTTATAACCCCCAAGAAAATATCCTTTTCAAGCCCCACAAATTTTGGCACAAATGTTGGTTTCAGAATAATTTACGGGCAAAACTAATTAAATAACGAAGAAAAGCAAATTATAGGAGAGTCGTTCATAAATTTTTGGTAACTAGAATATATCACCAACAATGTATTGAGGTATATTTTATAATCGGATTTGAACGATTATAACACTTTTACTTGTTTTGTATTTGTGCTTATGTATGCATAGTTTATTAATGATACAGCATTTATGTGAATTTTATGCGTTTTCAAAAGGACCGACCCTCATATAATATCTCACAGCGATTTTGGCTTATATTTATCTTTATTTGACTAAATACTTTTACAATACCCATGTATATGTGCGATTTGTGAGTTCTAAAATGATATTTGAAAAGGTTGTAAGACCTATTTTGAATAAAATCGTTAATATTTTAGAATTTTATGGACTAAAAATCCCGTTCTGGGGAGGACTATATGAAACAAATGGACCGATGATACCGGTTTCAATTAGCCCTTGCTCTTGGGACAAGAAAATACCAGGTTACAAAAGGTTCATTAACATATCTTCAAAACTGCGACCTGTATATGTTACGGAACAAACGCCATATTTTACAGCCGGATAGAAAGACGGACGGACATGCAGGAAACACCAGAAAGTGATTCTGGGTCGAAATGTATTCTTAAAAATTGGTATTAGGTCTATTTTCTGACAGTTACAAACATCTGCACAAACGCATAATACCTCCACCACCTATGGTGGTTTAGGGTATAATTAAACTTATTCATCCTTAATACGTTATGTTTATGATTAAATTTTCATCCTTATAATTGTTTGTGTGTATGTTTCTAATTGTAACAACATTTAAAGATTCATTATATTTCTGTTTTTCATTTAAACATTTCGCTGCTTTTATCCATGACAAACGTAATTATAAAAGATGTTACTTCCGCTCAACACAAATAGAAAAACTCTAAAAAATGTTGTTATTATTTATGTTTTACTTCCGTTTTGTTTTTTTTTAATTTTTCTTTCAACAGTTTTGAAGAAAACATTTTATATTATTTAACTTGTATATTAAACTTTTTTTGATTTTTAAATAATGTTGGTTTTCTTTAAAAAGAATTATAATGCGGAAATGGTCGGCATGTTGAAGGAATGATGTTAAAATACTTAAAGTTAAAAGATAAATTGCTAAAGGCATATGCTTTAATGAAATAAAAGAAAATAAGAGAAATAATATATTTCAATAATGTCGAAATTTAATACCCTGCACCACAAGTTTTAAATAATTAACATCATACATGTTAGGGTATAGGTACAACATTAACACACTTACCATTGGTGGTTTCAAAAATCTTGGTTGTCTTAGATATTTGAAATATATTATTTTGTGTCCGATATTATTAATAATTTTTAAAGAATTTAAATTTTTATTATACCCATCAGAATGGGTACAGATGGACAATTTTCTTTGAAGTATTCTAATAGTGTAGGGTGAAAAAGTTTAAGTACACATAGAATTTTTTTTGGTTTCAATTAATGGAAAGCCCATTAATGACATATTTTTAATTCTCAAACTTTTACCAAATATTTCATTTTACTTGACTGTTATTTTTATTCCCTACCATACTCCGCCATAGCTTGCGTATTATCCTTTTTCCAGATATTTGTGATGAGCGGAAAAAATAGTCATACCACTACTTTTAAGTACAGAATCTCTTCCATGTAAAAACTTGTTCGCAAAGTACAAGATACATCTATTGAAGTTATTTATGAACGATTTTATTATAGGCCCATACAAAGGTCAGTCGGAATGGCGTTTTAGTCCATAAATTCATTAATAATAAATAATTTTATCTAAAATTTTGCAAAAATATGTATAATTATATACTAAAGCGATGTGACAAATTATACGAGGATCGGCACGTTATTTCTCATCGGAATCATACAATAACGTTTCTAAATATAATTTTGAAACTCATATTTCGTACATATATGTGGGTATTTGTAAAAATTTTTAATAGAAAATAAGATATAAGCCAAAACCGTGTGCGAATTTATGTGAGGGTCGCATAAATTTCTCATAAATATAGTTACATAATTATTTATGCCATACATAAGCTTAAAAAACAAAGTATGCGATGTCCCTTCAAAAATTTGTCGCAGCAGTCATTTATAACCAACAATGTGAAGTAGAGTATTAAATAGTCCGACTTGATCAATAATTTTACTTGTTTTCTGTTGATGTTATTTGACTCAGTTATTAAAGCGAAATTATTTAGAAATACTTCTTCTCTTGTATCTATAACGAACTTATACTTTCATAAATTCGATTTGATCTATCGACGTTTAATTTTAAGGGAAATTTTGCTGACACGAAAATTACAAATAAGGCTCGCATGTTATTAAGATGGATCAAAGAATAAAGTTACTTAATATACCTTTTATTGTTGTTAATAAAACTTTCTTTCAATATCCTTATATAGAATTAGTAAAGAGCTGTAAATATCTAAAAAGCTAAAAATACAGAAAAAATAATATTGAAATGCTTTACATATCGGCTATTAATTGACAGTCGTAAAATTAGTTACATACAGTGCTGAATGATAAACTTAATTTTTTGCCACAAAAGGAGGAGCATCAGGGCATCTAATAATGGTAGAAGGAATGGTTCACATGATAGTTCTAAAGTCAAAAAAGCATTTGCAATAGAGCTCCCAACATATTCGGCAAGAAAGCAGATCGAAAGAGTAACTGAATAGGGAATATTAAATTTTTTCCCAACTATTTTTCGAAGAAACAGACTTACTACACAAAATGCAGAACCCATAGGATGGTGGATGGTGAATTATAGACTAGAAACAAAGCGAATATTAATAATCGAATATCTAAAATACTACAGAAGTGAGAGTATTAAGAATTCAACCCACCTGCTTTCTCAAACAAGTTGTGTCTTCCGCTAACAATGAATCATTTCAGAGCCCATACTGAGTATATTCTTGCATCATATCTGTATCGGTTTAACTATGTCCATCTTTCTGTCAGTCTATATAATAAATGACAAATTGGGTTTTGACATCTGATGGCAAGGGCTCTAAGCCAAATAGCCAGGGTATATCACGACGATGTCGGTTACTCCAAATCATCAACTGTACTTTTGTATAGGAAGAAGGAACCTTTCTTCCTTTGCCAAAATTTTAAGTTTTGTATGGTATTCACCAGTAGTATTCCAATTAAAATCGATTGTATGTGGTAAATGCGTAAAAGTCCGAACAACGGAGTTTTAACATTAACCAGAGAGTGACGAAAACTCTCAAAGGCGAACAAACAAAGATATAATGCCTTTTAAGATATAACGATGATGACGTGATAGGTGTTTATGTACACAGAATTGCCTAACGACCGAACCAGACGATCAAAAATTCAATAATTCAAGTTTAAATTTTTATTAAGCATAACCATTATTCGACTTTTTACTGTTCTTAGATTATTTACATCTTTGAATTTCCTTTTTTTTGAATATTTTCTTTAATTTCTAATAAACAAGCAATTCAATTATAATTATTTTTCGCTTAATTAATTAAAATAAGCAAAATATAACTTCAGACATGCTTAATAAACAATGAACCAATCAAGTATTGGTTAGTTAGAAAACATAAACTTTAAGTATTTTATTGTTTAATTGGGTTAAGAGTTGATGGTAATTAGTTTTTATTTAAAATACAGAAAAAAAAAACGAAAATCAGAGAAATTAATAAAGAAGAAAATATCAAAGGAAAATTTTGTTTGCAAAAAAATACAAAAATCAATTATTGTACAAAAAACCAGAGGGAAATGTGTTTAACACAAAAGTCAAAAGGTGAAAAGTGTTGTTATTGAATATTAAATATATGAAATTTTATAGTTCAAGAACTTTAGTTAATTTGAGTTTCTATAAATTTTTTTTATATAATTTTGCAATAAGATTACAGATATGAATTTTCTTTTAAATTAAGTTCAATTTTGTGGGTGTCCTTTTTATTTGGAAAATTATAAGCTTTAATTTAGATTATTTCGATTTAGTTTCTTTTTTCATTTTGTAACAGATTTCTTTTAAGCTCCCAACAGAGAAATGTTTTATAGACAATAACCACAAAAAAGTAGCACATGGGTAATTAAACCTTTGTTTGCAATTTTATTTCATATTTTATACATCTCATATATGACTTTAGATGAAATAACACTAAAGGTGATATAAATGAGAACTGATCAATTTTGTTCAGGTTGATAATTTTTTGTATACCTTAAACGGTGTTTTTTCTTTATGTATTTCATTATCTAGGTATATTCCTGGTCTCGAAACTCTCATGAATTCATATTACCTCTTACATGCGCAAGAAGTTCACAGAAATTCAATTGTCTTCGAGTGAGTGAAGCATTAAAAATTATATTGAATAAATGCTCATAAATTGATAGGAGAAATCAGTCTGTTATAGTATATCTTTAACTCTCGAGTGAAGAAATTTGTTTTTTGAGCTCCTCTGCACCCTACACTACCACAGATGGTTGACGTCATTATGCGTTTTTGCTAATATTTGTAACATACAGAAAAAATAGTGTAGTTAAGGGTACACCCACTTTAGTATACCGTTTGACTTAGAATCACTCTCTGAGTCGATTAAACTATGTCCGTCCATTTGTCTATCTGTCCGCCTGGATTTTCATTGTGAACACTCATCAAGTCTCAATTTTTGAGATGTATTGATGAAATTTGGTAAATGTAATATGGTAATGTATTTTGATTCAAGAATAAAGCCTATAATACTCCAAATTATATGACGGTCGTTAAATTGCTTCTCATAGATCTCATAGTCTTTGGGAGTTAGAACAAATTATGTTTCTTCTTTCTTAGCACCCTTCTGAAAACTTCATTTAAAAAACGCACAAGTATTGCATTAACTTTATTATCAAATGTTCTAAACACTTAACAATAAATCATAAAATCTAATTATATGAGGGCCGTTCATTAATTTTTTGTAACCACATCATTGTGTTGTAGGGTAGTGCATAGTCAGGCTACTTGTCCTTACAAATCTAGTATTATAGCACACTTCCTAACTTCTGTGTAGTATAGATGATCAAAAAAGGCCTCTTGTTCAACCGAGATAATAATGGTCCCTTATGATCAATCCGTTATAAAACAAAATACTTAATAATTTCACTGTTTTTCTCTTTCTCTGTTTTAAGGACTTCTGTTGTCCGAACAGGGTAACTTGTTTTGAAACGCAAGCTTTACGAGAATTCTTAATTCTGGAGTGTGTGTCACTGTAAAACTTAGAAGAAAAGGAAGCGATATCTACATATCTACAAAAACAATTTGATATTTCATTGACTTACCACCGTTTTTTCGAATAACACGCCAAGAAAGACTCATACAGTACCTTAGAAAATAGACTTATTCTTTATTCTATCTGCTTTTACAATAATAAGCAGAATGTTGTCTTATTTGTCAGATTGTTAAGGTTAAGTTAGGTAAGACTGAAGATAATGGCTCACTTGGTTCCTGAAGGTCCCTTTGTGTTACCTCAAAAGAGAAGAAATAAAACGAAAGATATTGCAAAAAAAATTGAACTAAAGTTAGAAGTTATGAATTCAGATTAGAAGTTTGAAAAGTAGTAGAGGCAAAGAAGAAGGGGGAGAGCGTTACTGTCTAGTCAATTCAAAGTCGGTCTCAATTTCGAATAAAGTCGCAAATATTTCTCAAGGTAGTAGTCGACAAATCCGTCAGAGAATTTAACGACCCGCATCTAAATTAGAGCGTTCGAAGAGCAATGAATACAGGACAGTTGCAAAAAGAGATTTCTCAAACATTATTAACCTATCTTTCTGGGGCCATATCATCCTAGTTTTCAAACACCATGGTTCGTTTACCCATCATTGTTGCGCCCATTTAAATAAACGTAAGCAAAACTTCCTGTTTACACACTCTTTGGAATGCGTGAGATAATGTCAAAGATTGTTTTTAATATTTTAATACAAAACAATTTAAAAATTGTCCCAATTTTATTGCCTTTACTATTTGCATATGAAGTAGTTTTGCTGTTTGTTATATTTGTTATAAAAGAATTCAAAAACTATTCATGTTGTAGATTTCGCCCAAAAACAAGAAATAAAAAGAATATTACACAAGAATAATATTCTGCATATCCTTTTGTCTTTTGCATATGTATTGAATGTATATGTGTGTATGTATTCATTTAAATGAATTTTTTAGAGTTTGTACCATTCATTGGCTCTGGCATGGCATGTCGTCCTTTTGTTTTCTATATTACAAACGTAAACCATATACACACATGTACATACATTAATACACAATGCAACATTCTGAAGCATTACCAGGCATGTGTCCGAGATTTTATACAAAAGGATTGAATTTGTGTGTTTTTGTTCCATATATTATGATATATATTTTGTTTTTATTGCAGACCATAATACAAAAATAAGAAAAATAAAAATTGGTAGCATAAAGTAGCTTTTGTATTAAAGATAAGTAATTCATAGAAAAAGCTTTAAAAACAACAACAGACAGAAATGTCTGAGTTAATATAATATTATATTTTTCTTTTTGTTGCAATCAGTTTTTTTGGTACCTTTTATTGTTTGGTATGAAATAATAGAACAAAAAAAATTATTCCAATATCCCAGAACTGAATAACATATATATATTTGTAAAGGAAATGTGTTCCATTTTGGCAGGGAAGTGTTACGAAATTAAAAAATAGAAGAAAACTTTTGTATTAAACATTTTATATGTACCCAATATTCAGTCTATATTTATTATTAAATTGCTATTATTAATAAAAAGTATAGAATATATAAAAACATTTCATATATTTAATTAAAATGGTTTAAGGCGAAAAAGCATCAATAATTCTTGGTTATTTTTCTATATAAATTTTGTTTATGATGCAAAAATATTATTTTAAAAGGAATATAAATTTTCTGATATTTAATTTACTATTGGGGACAATGTGGTGATGATATTCTAAAGCTGATATACCCTTTTGTAATAGTAAACATCTGTATGAATTAGTTACACAACCAAATAAAACAAGCAAAATGTATTGTCGGTCAGGCCCGACTATTTAATATCCCACACCATATCGTCGGTTATATTTGATTTTATGATTTATTCTTAAGTGTGCAATTTATTATTGTGACACTAAGATTTATGGGGCGTTATATGAGGGCTACCAGAAATTTTAAACCGAATTTTGCACATCGTTTTTTGCTTATATTTATCTTAATTTGACCAATTATTATTGCAATGTCATCGTATATGAGAGTTTTTTGCCATTTATATTTGGAAAGGGGTTTGTATGGGATCTGTGAGAATACCTGACATTTCTGAGAAAGACCACTGAGTTGGATTATATAGCATTTTCCTGGAAACCTTGAAGACTGCGTAATGGGTAATGGAAAATGTTAAAAAGGGTACATATTTGAATATTTGTGTTGATGGTGAGATGGCACTGAATGTCCTGGTAGCATACAGGATAATAATGGTTAGAACTTTGGATAATTCTAAACGCAATGGGCTGATAAAATCACCCATAGATCAGATAGAGTCAGAAGAGAGTGGTACCTTCTATTTTTAATTTTTTCTATGAGTCTTAGAAGGAGGAGAATTAAAGTAGTTTAGTTACTTAATTATTTTCAAAAAGAAGAGTTTTGAAACCACTGTACTGATGTTAAAAATTCTATAGAATTTAACATTATATTCGTTTCATCGACAGTTGTAATTATTCTCAGTATTTCGATTAAGAATATTATACAACAAAAATTTATATAAATATTATTTATTTAATATTCCATTTGATAAAGAAAGCCTGGGGCAATAAATTGATATTACAAGAAAAATTGTAGTCTTCATTTATCTATGAATGAACTTAAGTAAATTAAAACAAAATCCTAGTATCCTTCGTTTTAACGTTTTTGTCAATAATTGTATAAATTAAAAAGAAGATGATCATAAAAGAAGTGGTTTTTTTTACTAAACACAATGGGATGAAGATGATTAAATATAAGAAAGGTAAATGATAGTTTTTATATAATACATTTATTGTACGTTAATAGAATTTTTAAATTATAATATTAGTTTTGCACAACATATAAATTTAACACTAGGACGTATGAGTGATGACATATTAATATGAATTAATATAAAGCATACGCAATTAGTTTACTTAAACTCCAAATTTATAAGGTGAAAGTTACAAGTAAATGATATCTATAATCTATACCATTGTAGGTGGTTGGGGTATTATGCGATTGTGCTGAAAAAATGGCGTTACATCACCCTTTAAGTGTACTCATTCTCATTTCTAAATGGATTTAAAGATGTCCGTAGGTCTGTCTCTCTGTCCGTCTGGCAGGCTGCCCATCAAAACATTGTGAACATACTTGATTTGGTACAAATTATTATTTTGGCCTAAAGACTAAATCTATTGAAATTCGCCATATTCAGTCCAATATTTTAGTACTTCCCATAGATATGTTCTCTGGGAATTAACGTTTAAGCTCATAAAAATCTATATATAGAAAGTAATTCTGTTGACATTCTAAAAATACTTGCCGAATTATGTGAATATCATTATTTCTCATAAGTCCTATGCAACGTTCCTTCTAAATATCACCTTAAAGAGCATAAATCCAACATATATGTTATATAGAAGTAAATATAAGCTAAAAGTGCGTGGAATTATACGAAGTTCGTTCCATAATTTTTTCTAACTCACATATAACACTCCCGAAAAACATCATTTGCAACGCATTAATTTTATAATCAATTTTATTGTCACAATAATGAATTGCATACTTAAGAATAAATTAATTAGTCAAATTATACGAGGGTAGTTTATCATTATTTCGTTACTACCATTTATAACGATACAACGGCTGGTAGTCTGGCTGGCTGACCCTGTAAACCTAATGAAAAAAATGCAGTTCGGGATTTTAGTGAAAATTTAATAAAATTTGGCATTTGTCTCTATATTGAAATTAGTGATAATGGGTCCATTAATTCTCCTAGACCCCAAACTTATGTTCATACCGAAATGGTGTTTTAAGGTCTTAAAAGTCCTTAATGTAAAGCGATTTTAACGACATATGATATAAAAAAGTGTTATAATATTCTTAAGCGTTAAGCTGAATTAAACGGGGATCGGTCCATTACTTCTCATAGCTCCCATGCAATTCCTTTTCCCAATATTACTTTGAAGGACTTAAATCCCATAAATGCCTCTGTATTGTAACGAGGATTGGTAAAATTAGAATAATTATAAGCACAAAATGATTTGCGAAGTTTTACGGGTGTAGGTCCATAATTTCTTCCAGCTTCCTTTTAATTTTCGCAGAAAAAGTCATTTTTAAACTCACAAATCTCACATACATGTTAGTACCATTATAATGTACAGCACTCTTAAGCATAAAGCAGAAAAGAAATGTATATAAACGGGTTGTTCATTAATATTTGGTACCTACCATCTTTAACAATGTAATGTAGGGTATTTAATAGTCGGAATTGATCAACTTTATCTTCGTTATTGTTTTAATTTATTTTTTATTTAATATTAATTATACGCAACCTATGAAATGAACACTAGAACGTATGAGTGATATTCAATTAAATATAAATCATACGCAATCATTTCACTTAAATTGATATTTAAATAGTGAATACTACTTTATATATATTTTTGCAGCCCAATGTGTTTTGTTATAAAACCTAGGCATGAGGAAATTGTCAACCTTTGCAGAAATTTTAATTGAACAACAATGACTATAACGCTGAAAGGAACTCTCCAACATTATTTTAAAAAGATACAACATCCGGTAAATTACTTTGAGATGAAAACAATTTACTACAACAGGTTTTTAATTAAAATTGTGCCTGAAGACGTTTTCTTTAGTTCCATAGTTTAGTTAACTTAACTTTTTGTGTGTGTATTTACTTTAACATTTATATTAAAAACAGTTCAAAAAGGTATATTAAGGGTTATTTTCATTTAATACAAAAAAGTCATTTATGCTACATTTAGATAAGCAAAAGTGAAAATTGCAGAAAAGTTAAGTTAAATAAACAAAAAATTTTTGTTTAAATTAGTTTTTAACTATAAACGGCAAAAGAAAGATAATTATTTATTTTCATTTCTAAACGGAATAAATTGTATTTATTAAATTTCATTTAATGTTAAATTTATTTATAAATAACAATTAATTCAAAATACTGTTTTCAATTAATTGTTTTCTAAAATTGTATTATTTGAGTTAAAATATTAAGTCCAAAGTTTTGTTTGGTTTCATTTAAATGTTTGTTTTAATTTCTTTTAATTGTTATTTCTATGTCATTGTGCACTTTATTTTAGTTTATTAATCTATTTAAGTAAATAGTTTTTAATTAGTTTATTTTATTTGTTAACAATATTGAAAATTTGTAGGTTTTCAATAGATTTGATTAATTTATTTATTTCAATGAAAGATTATGTTTTGCACTCTTCACCACTACAGATATTGAATTAGAGTATACTATCTTTGTTATTTGGAGTGTAACAACAAATAGTAATTATTAATACTATAATGATATTAGTAATGTTCTTAGAGTCTTGGTATGCTCTAGTGTGCTCAATGTCTGAGTAGCCAGATTATAGTTTGTTGTTCTGATATTCCAAAATATTCTATTATTCTATTCTATATTCTGTGTTCTACTATTATATTCTCCACCACCACAAATTGCGATGAGGGCATATTAAATTTTGTTATTCCGTATCTATCACCTAGAAACAATCATCCAAGACCCAATAAAGTATATATATTTTTGCGTCATATTGCATTGTCTGTTGGAAACATTCTTACGCTTAGATTAATTGTCCGAATTCAATGAAATTTGATTCGAGTATTTCTTATTGTCTTAAGTAGCTTTCTATTCAAACCAGCCATATAACAAAAGTTATAGACCGATATCTGAGACAACCTCAAAATTCTAAAAGAGAACTTTTCTATTTTTTTAAAAGATGTAATTGGATTTCAACAAAAATTTAATCATAATTTACAATTATATGGACTTCATAATCGAATAAAAAATCATCGAAAATATTATTGGCTCAAATACGCAATATTTATACACTCCAGAACAACGGGTTTGAGCTTATAAAACTTATAAATAAAGACCAATTCTGTTGAATTTTGGCACAATCACTGTTCTAGGTGTCTTGAATATATATTTGTAATTTGTAATTTTGTAATTTGATATAGGTCCATAACTTGCTATAGCTTCCATATATGGCTCCTTCCCGGAAAACTGGTTTGAGCTTATAAAACAACTACATAAAGACCAATTCTATTGAAATTCGGCACAATCACTTTTCTAAGTGTCTTGAATATATATTAATAATTTGACAAGAGTCGGTATATATTTTGCTAAAGCTTTCATATATGGCCCCTTCCCGGAAAAAGGTTTTGAGTTTTCTCTTCCCGGAAAACCATTATATGTATATCAACCATTTTTTATTTCAAATCTTCACTATTATTTTTCTTACTGTCTTGAATATGTCTTACTTTCTTATCGAATATTGGTATAATTATTTCTCTAACTATTTTATATATTTTACAAATATCGACAATAGCAAAAGACCCCTTCCAAGAAAATGGGTTTAAATTTTATCCATGTTTATTGAAATTTAGTTATTCTTAAACTGTTTTCAATATATAAATCTTTGTTTTGACAAATATTGGGTCATATTTGGTTATTATTTCCTTATAATCCCACTTCTTGGAACATTGTTTTAGGCTTTTAAAACGTTCTTAAATATGGGCTAAGTATATCGAAAATATTTATCTAAATGTTTTACATATATGTAACTTATTTTACGAATATTAAAATATATTCATCTCATGCTAATATTTGTGCTGGAAATTCGACACAGCCGAATATAGAATGCTAAAAATATATTCGACTTGAATAACTCTGAAACTATAAGCGATGATTTTACAAAAATCAATATACATGAAGTGCTTAACATTGGGGAATCATCAAATACGTCTATAACCAGGCAGGGGTCTGTACTTCTTCATATAAATCAAATATAGTTATAAAAATACACGATATGTGTAGTCCCGTATAAACTAGTCCATAAAAGCGGAGTTTTAGAACTATAATTCGTCACAAGAAACTATACTATGTAAGCATCAAATCATCAGAATTACTAAGTTAAGCATCATATCTAATTTCATTTCTCTATCTCAAATGGACAGATTAGTGGTTCAAAATGACTTTATTAGAAATCCGGTCTGCTTGTATATTTCCTTAACATGTAGTTAGGTTAATCGCGAAGTATTCCTATGGTTTTTGATACAAAGTCGATTTATCCCAACATAAAGGCAGGTTTCATCACGGTTTGTTTGATAAAGTAGATTCTAATAGATTCAAATGGAATTGGTATCAACTTCGCATTACATATATCAGATACATAACTTTAATATTCATTACCAAAATTATGTTTAGGCGCAGGAATCCAGACTATATTCTCTACATAGAATAGATATAACTCCTCCGTGAAGGGTATTACTTCCAATCTTTGAAATATATATTTCAACATAAACACCAAACAGTTGGCAATATATTCTTCAACATGGGGATTGAAGAGAGCTTGTTAAATTGCAGTTGTTCTTACTGTGTTAAGGGCTTGTTAATATCATGAAAGGCAACTATTCTGTACACTTTTAATAACATAGATTAAACTACAAACATCACCATTTAGTTAGCCACGTTGACTTTTTGCCAGCGCTTGCTTTAGTTTAAAAATTAAAGATAGTTTTTCTGAATCTCTTCACTTTTTATGCCGAGATTATAGCTTTTTTTCACAAAAATGAATACAATATTTTTACTTATTTAACTTTACAACTGGCAACTGGAACTAAAATAACAAATTTCATTATTATTTTTTTAAAAATACCACTTGTAGTTTAATCGCAAACTAACTGCAACAACCTACCGGATATATATAGTTGAATCGAGGCCTTTAAAACATTTGCGCAATTGCATAGTACTCCAAAGGTATAAACAAATGAATATATAAAACTTTAATACAAGAAAAATTGAAATTTAAAAAAAAATTTCCTTTCAATTCAAAATAAATATTAGTGATGCGATTTTAACAAAGCAAAACAAATCAATTTATTATATTCCACCTGAAGTCATGTTAAATATACCCAAAAAATACATTTCATTAAAGACGTCATCATAATTGTATACATCTACCAAAAATACTACATAGAGACACAAGTTCCCGGTAATGTTAAAATATTTAACAAAACTCTTACGTCTTACCAATTCAAGCTGCTCATGTTAAAACTCGCGCCTTTTTAAAAATTTTCTCTTTCGCAGCACTCAAACTTCGATCAACCAGTATTCCAACAGGTGGTCAAACTTCAATAATAGTAGAAATGCTGACGAATTTAGATAATTAAAATGAAGATTATTTACGTCTTCATTTGGTACTAATGACACAGATTCAAGATACAACAGAGACTGATAATGGATTATCACCTTTTACTCATTTGCTTATGATCAAAAACTATTTTAAAATGAAAAAAAAAAAAATATATAATTTCATGATCAAATATTTAATTTTTAGATTTCAATCAATCTAAAAATTGACCATCAATACCAAAATCTGAAATTCTTTTTACACGACACCATACAATATGTTTTTAGTCAAATATTATCTAACAAACTTTTCAAATAAATCAATAATTACAGTTATAAGTTAATTTATTTGCCATATCATCAAAATTGATGTCTGTTCATTAAACAAGATATTGAATTATATTTCATGTATTTACTAAATATGTTATTCTAAATGAATCAGTAATTAAATGATCGAACATGTTTTAATATAAATACCTATTTAAGTAAATATATACAGTGAATATCCAGTAGTACGAACCTTCTTTATTACGAATTTTAAATAATACGAATGACAAAAAATATGGTTTAACTACTTTATTGTACGAAGAGTTTTATGCATGAGTATGAGTAAAGTTTTTATTATGTTTTTACATCATTTTTTCGCTGTCATCCTCGTTTAGAGAAGTTATTGTGAAGCTTTTATACAAAATATACCACAGGTGGTGATGAGGGTACACTAACTTTGTCATTCCGTGTGCAACGCCAAAAAGGAAACATTTCAGACCTCATAATATATATATTTTCTTGCATCAAATTCTGGGTTAATTTATCTATGTCCATTTGTCTGAATTCAATGAAATTTGTCCACATTGTTTCTATATTTCTAAGCAGTCTCCTATAACGGCCCTTCCCGGAAAATGGCTTTGAGCTTAAAAAAACTATTAAAAAAGGACAAATTATATTGAAATTCGACACAATTAATTTTCTAGCTCTCATTATTAAAACAATAATGGTCTATATTTTGCTATAACTCCCATATAACACCCCTTCCCAGAAAAAGTATTTGAACTTAGCGCTTAAATAAAGTTCAATTTCATTGAAATTTGACACAATGCTTTTTCTAACTGCCTTTAATATATATTTTTAATTTGAATAATTTCAATCCGTACTTTGCGGTAGCTCCCTTAAAAGGTCCTTTCACGAAATGGCCGATCTTGGTCCACATCTTCATGCAAAGCTGATGTGGGCATAAAAAACTAGTAAATAATGACCAATTCTATTGAAATTCGGCTCCGTTATTTTTCTAACTGTATTAATCTGTCCAATTTCGGTCCATATTCTGCTGCAGCTTCTACATTATTATCAATTTTCTTCTCCTTACCATTATTTAAAATATATGGAACCTATAGTTCGGTACCAATATTTGAAGGTAATTTCAATAATATGTTGTCATATTTTTCTGTAGTTTTTATTGCGGCCCTTTTTTCGTAATCGGCGTTTAAGCTGGTGATCAATAAGTTTTTTGTGTAATATCTTGAACTCACGCTAATTTTTGTATAATGTTATTTAATGTAAAAAAAGACAAAAATTACGTCGTTTTGAATATATGGATTGTCCAAATCCTCTATATGCACAATCATTAAACAAAAAAAGGAATGATTACCATGTGTTCGTTAGAAAATCTTTATAGACCCATAAGTAGTGAATTAAAAGAGCTGTGGAACTGCATAAAAATTCTACAAAGGTGATGTTCGGATAACAAATTTTAAAAAGCTTTGTGCCAATGAATCCGTTCTCTACTAGAAAACATTATTCTAAACAAAACATATGTTCACAGTGGAGAAAAATCCGCACCAGGAGGAAAAATGTGAGATAAAGAGAAATGTGTGCTAACGCTGTATAATAAATTCAAAATAATACAAATTAATAACTAATCCAAAAATTAGATATGTATTAGTCGAATTAAAACATAAAAGATTGCTTTTTCCAAAAATTCAAATTTTTGGACAGACGAAAGAGCATGACAGTGTATGCTCTTCGTATTAACGGAAGTCCACTGTACATATTTACATTAATTTAAATCAAAATGTATTTACTAATTACATATACCACATAACAAATTCTAATTGTAAAACCACAAAATTTTACATCAATTTAAAAATATTAAAATTTATTTAATTTATTATGATTTCCAGTATGAATTTAAAATTTTTAATGATAAAGTGTTTTTGGATTTCAAGAGATAACACAAACATAAATATAATTAAATAATCTAAATGAAAATTAAAGTGATTTGTTTTAATAATATAATTAAAGGAAATTTTAACAGAGATATAAGTTTGTTAATATTTTGTGTTGAAGGTTAATAATAATGATTTTAAAGCACAGAATAAATAGTTCTAACACATCAGACTTAACATTATTATTTTTAATTGATCAAATTATATTTGTCCATCTATTTTTGAATATAAACGTTATTTTAAAAGTTCACAATACAACCAAGCAATATATTGACTGAGAAAGTCCAAATTAATAATTTGTATTAAATGCAGTTAGAAAAATTATTGTGTCGAATATCAATAGAATATAGTTTTGTAGGCTATATGGGAGCTATATCAAATTTGGGAGCTATATCAAGTTATGGTGAAAGGCATATACTAAGAATTTTCCTGAAGTAGTAAAACTTCATAACAAATTCTCACATGATCCTTCAACAATAAGAAAATAATTTTATGGTTATCAAACAAAATTTATAACAGTTGGGATCAACACCTTTAATTTTATCACCAGAGTATTAATATATGGATCGTTTTGGTTTAGAGGAAAAAGGTGCTATATTAAGCTTTGTCGAATACAACTTATGGGCGACATTTAAAATTTCGTAAGGAATTTTGCTAGAACAACATCCATTTTTGGGGAAGGACTTTTATTTAGGTTATAGCCATCAGCCGACATGTTTGAAATTGGTTTTATTTATTAATGGTAAATATGTATATAATTATGATGAATATTAATGTGAAAGATACATTATGTATCCAGAAGAGCTCCGAAATCGTATTCATGGACCCGAAAGACACTTGGAAGCATAACTGCATCGAATTACTGTAAAATTTATTTGGTGACGGTAGATCCATTATTTCATTTAGCCTCCATACAAATGTTCTACCACAAAGCTGTTTTTTAGCTCATAAATTTCCTAAACATAAAACGATAATTGACACTAATATGTCGTGTAATATTCTAGAACAATGTGCTAAAGGGAGTTGTATGAGATTTATATTTACATATATATTTATAGCTCTCATTAAACCCCCTTATAAATATCACTTAAAGGTGCTGAAACCTAACACATGTATTGGTATTGTAATTATATTAAGTTATATTAATATAAATATATGCAAGAATCGATGTTGGAATTTTTACGAGGTAACATATCAGAGAAAGTTTGTCAATGTAAAGCTTGTTTGCAAAGTACAGGTTACAGTTTTCAAGATATCTTAACAGACTTTGACATATAGTGTTATTTTGGCCCAACCAATATGCATAGGTTATGATCGATATGTCCCATTCAAATGTCCCAAAAAAAAATTCTAAATATATCCAAATTTTGCGAAAATAAGTCCTTTTTTATTCTTTACATACAAGTTATAGGAGGATAGGTCCATTATTTTTCTTTAGTCCTACACAACCAGACGTCCAGTTATTAATTTGAATTGTAAAAATATTTAGTTAAATTAGTCGGGATTAACCGACTGTAACATTTTTAGTTGTTTATATCTATTTTCAAAATGAATGTGACAAATTTCAGAATGTAATATTTAAATTATTGATTTATGGGACATCCTTATATTGGGGTGTATAAAAATTTTACTCTAAAAATTTTTACTTGTGGTGATGAAGGATGTATCTAATTCCAAAATTGAACCATGTAGAAATGTCATTAATGGCTCCTGTAATATCCATAAATCACTTATAAAGCCTTTTCAGAATATATATTTTATTCTTACATTTCTATACGTTTTGTTATTAAAAAAGTATACAGAAATCCCTATTTAATATTCCCCATTTTAAGGAAAGTAAAATAATCTAATGTCCACATTAAAACCAATCATAAAGTTGCCTTAAAATATAGTAAAGTTCATGCAAACACCCTACGAGTTATTTTCACAATTTGTTTAAGTCTTTGAAAACATTTGTTAACAATTTGTTTAAAAAAATCTACTCATGTTTGTTTTTGATATTCATGGTCCCCATAAAATTAAGCAAAATCAATTCTTTACCATAAACTTTTGTTCTTTAAAAATTATTTCCAACAATATTATTCCCCTCCCCGAATGCGAATGTCATTCTTTGCCAATAATTGCACGCACAACTGCATTTTGTAATTTTAAAACCAAGTTTGGGGTTCCAAAAAGAAAAATTATTAAATTTTAGCTTAAATTAATTCTAAAGTTATATTTGAATTCTAAGAACAATTTAGCATACGAAAGGAAGTTTTTGTTATGATTTTAATTGAATGGGATTTTGTTTAAATGAAAACGGTTAAAAAGTTTCTAATTCTAAGAAGTAATTAAGTAAAATTTTGTATCTGATATATTAAAATAAACTTGAAAAGGATTTTAATAAAGACAAATTAATTGACAACTGAACTGATGATATGAATTTAACATTAAAATCAGAATGATTAAAGATAAAAAGAGATCTGTTGATCTAGTGATTATAAATCTTTATCTAAAATAATGTATATAGAGAACTCTTTATTTAATGTATTCCACAATTGATCCATTTCACTGTACAATGGACCATACTCAATTTTGTATTACTCTACTCCACCGTAAGTGGTTGAGGTATTATCCCTGTGTGCTTTAAGTATATCGTTTGACTCAGAATCACTTTCTTTGAGATATCTCGATGAAATTTGATACATATTATTATTTTGGCCGAAAGACGAAGCTTATTGAAATTGACCATATTCGATTCAATATTTTAGGTACTTCCTATACAAATATTCCTCTCGATTGAACGAAATTTGACCCAAGTAAGTCTTATTCTAAAATGATATGCCAAAATATCCATTCCATTATTTGTTATAGGTCACATATAATTCCTTTCCAAATATCACTTTTAAGGGCATAAATCTCAAATATGCAAATCAAAATCGATGGATAATATTCAGAAAAAATTGTACAGTGTATAAAACTGTGTGTGTTCTTATACAAGAATTTAGTTTTGGATACATTCTTAAATCAATTTATATAAATCCTAAATTGAAAGAATCCTTGAAGACTTCATAATCCACAAAGATTTATATACACTCAACATATAGATTTGGCCACTCCGTGTTAAACACGTAGTAGGTCGTATATGGAATCTTAATATATTTTGTAATTAAATCAATGCTGAGGCAATTTATCAATATTTGTCCATTTATCTTGCTACTGTCATCCTTCCTTCTGTAATTATGGCCTAGCTGATTTTGATGGCCTGAAAGATTTTGTTCATTTTTAGTGATTTTCGGATTCTCGCAAAATTTCATATGTGTCCACTGCATATTGATTGTCATATCTAGCACTTTACGGGAATTTGTTATTGCTTTTAGGAGCTAAATTTCTCTTTAACATTACTTTGAGCATTAGCATTACCTCAGCTTCTATTTCCATACTCTTTTATCCTCTAAATTTGTAGCAGCGTTCCTGAAGTCTTGTATGTCTTAAGATAATATACACAGGTTAGATTTAAATTTTCGTACCAAACCATTGGGATTCTTCTATTTCAACGGAATATGAAACGGAATAAAACTGTCGTTAACGTAGGATTGGTAAATGTGGGTATCATTTCTTTTTATTCTTAAATACCCAAAATCCTTTCTTAAAGTAAATTAAAGTAGAGATTACTTGAGTGAAAAGGTAATAAATGTAGATGATTTCCTCAAACAACTAATGTCCCCTTATTTGCTTTATATGCATTTAAGTAAGATATTTTCTCAGAATTGAGAAAAAATGTTTAGTCTACAAGGAAATAATCGATTTTAAAGTGAAAAAATGATTTATTTATTTTTTTTAAAGAAATCGGAAAAAACATTTTTTTTTTAAATTTCTATTTCAAAATACCTTTTATTAAATTCATCTTGGTATATGTTTCCCCTAAAAAATTTATTTAGAACGGAATCCAAACAATAATTTTTGTAATTTTTTCGACCCAAATAATTTCAAAAAATTTAAAAAATGGCTCAAAATTTTACTTTGATCAAAATATATCTTTAACTATAAGATATATTCCACACATGTAAGCATGTGCAGTGAAGTGAAATATCGTTTAAAAATATTCAATAGTTCATAAGCCAAAAAATTATTGCCAAGAAAAAAAAACGTTGCAATGGATAACTTTTCAAGAATTTAATAAAATATTTTAATTATTCATCTATTTTTCATACCCTCTACCGCCACAAAAAGTGAAAAGGGTATATTAACTTTGTTATTCTTTGTGTAACGCTAAGAAGAAATCATCTGAGGCGATTTAGTTATGTTCGTCTGTTGTTGGCACGCTTACATCTAAATTGACAGAGCTTAATAAAATGTGGGCTGAGTAGTAACCGCAGCCCTGAGAAGTTTTCAATTAAAACCAACAAAATTGGTTCAGTATTTTAAGAGATATAGATTCATATTTGATACAACTCAAATATGGATCTAATTAAGGTTCTTTGTATGCACATATGTGCGGAATATAATTTATTAATTTCTTAGGCATTTGTGGTGGAGGGTATTGAAGATTTGGCATAACCGAATGTAGTATTCTTACTTGCTTTTTTAACAAGTTTTTTTTATGATGGGGACAACAAGTACTCCGTTTATTTACTAAAATTAAATACCTTTTGTTATATCAGATATCGATTGATAATTATTGTATTATAATACCCCATTTACTTAAAAATTAACTTTTAAAATTTTTCCAAATTGATAAACATATTTTCAGAACACATAATATCTCATCAATAGAATATAAATACAGTCATTATTGTTTAATTCAACTATATGTTTAGTTTTTGTAATATTTTTATTATTGCATGATTCTGTAATATTGTTGATATTTTTGTATGTTTACAGATTCTTGGTAACCCTCATAACAAGAAACTTAATGACCTCTCTGCTAGTTGTTATGTGACATAATTCCCAGCTTAACCATTACAAATGAGTGTTGTTTGTCCAAGAATATATTTATATTTCTTCATTGAATGGTACATTGCTTTTGGTTAAGGAAACATTCTAAAAGGAAATCAGTTAAAGACCCAACTATACAGTTGAACAACATATACAAGGATCATAACACTTAAGGGATGTTGGATAATAAAAAATATTTGAAATTCTTAAACATAAGTAAAGAAATATAAGCTTAACAAAAGTATTCAGTTGGTTAAACTTACAACTACAATTGTAGCAGTTTAGTTTTGTTCCATTGTCAACGAAGACATCAAACGTTTGAGAAAGGTCAAAACAATTTAAAGGGTTTGATCGAAACAAAAAGGAAGTTATTGAACTTTGAATTTGGAATATTAAATTTAAGCAGAAATTTATACAATTCAGGATTATATAATATAAAAAGCAGGGAATCCTGCTGTAAAAAGTCACTAAATAAAAAATTTTATTATTTCAGTATGGGACCATAGTAGATTGACACAAACTCTCGTCGAAATAATTCAATTGTTATGCATTAACCATGTATGGAGGCTACATCTCCCACTTAATATTATACGGAATTATTAGGTAAGTAATTGAAAACGTTTTTAAGTTGTAGACACAAAATCAAATATTGAATATAAGTATCTAATCAAAATTCGCTTCTATTGAGCCCTAAACTTGTCCGCTCTTTTTTTCAATTGGTATTGTCTTATAGCAACATGATTTTGTTTTAAACTGTCAGATCACTGCAGTATTATTCAAGCGTATATTGGAAGAGCTATTGGGTGATCTAGATGGCGAAACATTCCAATTTGAAGATGATATGAGCAGAGATTCGCTTTGATAATACTGGCAATATTGTTGCGGATGAACTAAGTAGAATAAAGTAAATTTTTGCTTATGAGGAGTCGGACCATCTAGACGTTGAACAGCTAAGATACAAGAGATCTTGTACCTTATCACTCTTTTCGGGGTTAATGTAGTAAAGGAAATTAAATGAGTCTAATCCATATCGATATCAAAAGCGGAACTTCATAACACTGTAATATGCTTGCGCATTTTCTCTGTCATTCTGAGGATTTCTGTTTTAGGAAATATTATTTTGAGATCATCAACTTCGTCATCAAATCTAGTTTATTTGATTCTAGCCAGTACCAGCATCCATCCTAAAATAGATCACTCGATGGATTCCTTTTTTTTGTAATTGACTGCATGATTCTTTAAAAATGTTTGGACCCTTGTTTTTTATTATATATCCAAACAGTTTATATTTTGGCTGATGTTGGTAAAATTCTGTAATTAGGTTTTTGAATTCGGCAACATCATAAAACCATTATTTTTTATCTAACAAAGACATAAAAGAAGGACCTGCAAAATTTAAGTAAATCATCAGAGCAAGTCCAAACAAATGTATATATTAAAAGATGAACGAAACAATATGGCGTTTACGTTTATAGAGCAAATTGCAAAGATGACTGTTATTGCGCAAAAATAGGTTTTACATCGCATAATTTAGTTGAAGAAATAATTTCGTTAAGAATCTATAAAAAGGGGAAAAATGGGATATCTTTTCTTCTTCGTTTTGGATTCTATGTAAAATGGGATTTCGATTTACGAAGTATTTTCCCTTTAACGAAAAAATCATTTTATCTACCAAATAAGGACCTTTTTAGGCGCATTAAACACATGTTAATTTATTTTCACAATAAATGTATTTGTTTAATAAAACAATTAAATTGAATCACTCATGTGTGATTGACTGTATTAAAGTTGATAGTTAAATTCATACTGAGATATTTTCTTTAATACACAGTTTCTGTTATGTAATTAAATATTTTTATTTTGTGCTCAAAAGAGGATTAATGTTGTTATAATCATAATTATAACCATCACAAAGTCGGATTATAAGAATAACGTTATGTATTAGAGATTTTTCTTTAAGTAATTTATATAGTAATTTTGTTAGAAGTGAGTTCATGAAGACATTTGGACAAATATTTATTTAATAAACAAATTTCATTTATTTTCCATGGTGAAGACAGTTTTAAATATTTACATAATTTGAGAAATAAAATTTCGAAGTTTGTAAAAGGTCATAAAGCAAATTTAGCGAAATTGATATGATATTCTAAACCGCTATGAAAAGTTATACTAAGTTAGATCAATTTTTTCTCATAGGTCCTATGTAAGTCCCCCTGACAAATAGCGCTTTTAAGGTCATTAACCTTACACACATGTTGGTATTGTACTCATAAATGTTAAATTCACGATTATGTACTGGCCAATTAAGAATAAATCAGAAAATTAAATTATACGATGGTCGTTCACTACTTTTTCTTAACAACCATATATAACCAACATTGTTGTGTAGGGTCGGTCAAGTCCGACTTGAACATTCTTACTTTTTATTAACTTAATTTTAGAGTCCAACTGCCATTTTTTAAAGGCATTTTCCTATAAATGCTCTTAAGTTTATCAGTCTCTATAGCATTATAATAATGAGTTGCAGATTATCTCAAAGATTTTCTTAATGCTGTTTTTGAGCATGTTTTTGTCTCTTCGTAAAAATGTGAACAGAAGTCATAGGAAGATCTAGTTTGTCCTTTACTTGTGTGGATTTCAATTTGTTTTGAGATGCTTTTTGTTTTTTAAAGAATAAACTTTCTTTGTGGTAGTTTTGTACTTCCCAATGTTGGTTTACAAACCAGAATTTCCGTACCGTCCAGATTCACTATTGGTACATTGTAGTCCATGAAAAAAGGAGCACCAGCTATATATCGTTTGTGACTTCTTGATAATTAAATCACTGAACCAATTTTATTAAAAATTTTAAAGAATGATTCCGATACCTCCAAAAGTAACTCAGATCTCAGGAATTTTCGGCAGAACACAGAGCGAATATTATTTTATGAAATCAATAACCCCACCTAAAAGTTGTCATTCATTTTATTTGTTTTTTTGTTTTTATATAAATTTTAAAAAATCCTTAATTTTCGTAAATTTTCTACTCTAATTGTTTAAAACCAAAACTGCAATTTTAGCATTTTCAGCTATTTTTTTTAATATTTTGATTGCAACTTGTTTTAAATTTAAATACATACACATATATGTGCATATTTTTGTTATAACATTTTTTTTAAATTTTACAATATAAATATTAAAATACGTTCCGTTTGATTCGCAAATAAAAGAAATATTTATAAATAAATATATACAGAAAACTAATATTATGCATCATCTAAAATGCATAGAATTTTTTAACAAATAACCAATTTTGAAATATATATTTTTATGTAGATATATTCGCTACATTATTCTTTTTTGTCTACTCAAAATTTTTGTACCATTAGACCAGCTTATAAACATACACACATATAAAGGAAAATAAATAGCTTGTTACATTTATGTATGTACAGTGGGAACTTTGGAACTAAAGAGCGAATTTTTAAAGTATAAATGTTAAATTCGGCTATGCCGAATCTTCAATAACCTCCACCACAAATGCATGTGAAGTAAATACATATGTTTCGTACATACACACACAGATGTATACAATATACAAAAGAGTTTCTCAGATATAAAACGAGCGACTTAGATTTTGATTATTTTGTAAGTAGAATTTGTCGATGTATAATGGACAATTTTAGGAAAATTTTTTCCTTGAACTCTGAGGTTGCCTCAGATATCAGTCTATATCTTATATATTGAACCAATTTGGCTGCTTTCAAACAGAAAACTTTTCTGGACTTTAGAAAATATTGAGGCCAAATTTCATTGAGTTTTGTCAAACAATGTGAATGGCAGCGTGCCAACAACAGACAAAGAGACGGACATAGCTAAATCGACTCAGATTTTGATTTAATGCAAAACTATATATATATACATAATGCGGACTGATATAATTCCTCCTTCACCACTTGTGGTGGTGGGGGCTATAAAAATAGTCAATAAACATTTCTTTTCGATAATTTTCTGTTTCTTTTCCACTGTGGTATTTAGAATATCGTATTCTTTTTGAAATCAGCACATTTATATGCATGTGAAAATAGGGAGAAAACGAAAACAAAAACCATAAAGAAGCACACGCACAAATAAAAATTACAAATAGATAAATGAAACGGAAATGTAACATTATACTCGTTAGAATGCATATTTATTCAACAATAATTGAGAAACATCTGAGAATCGTGAATGAAATATTGAATATAGAAAAAAATTATCAAAATGAAATAAAAACTAAAAATATTTATCATAACAAGTTAAAACAGAGTGTGGTCGACACTTTTTTAGAATGAAAATTATATATAACTTAAAACTTTTAAAGTCGTGGCGAATTTTATACATTTCTGAACGTGATGTCATAATAAATATTTGACCACAAAGTAAATTTAAGTAAATATGACCTTATAAAATTAGTATAAGAAGGTAGCTTCTATCTTTAGGCTTCGGTAGCCATGTAGACGGAAAACTCTTTAAGAAAATAATAAAGCTACGACAGCTTTTGTACTGTAAAGCTAAACTGTGGTGTTGAAAATTGTGTCTTCACAGAATGTGTCTTCTCAGAGCGTGTGAAGTGGCACCTTATGGAAAATCTTAGGATGAAATGTTATCAATTCTTATATAAGCTTGGCATAGACGAGAAAAAATCAACCAATTTAAAAGAATCAGTTCAGAACTATAAAAAGTACTTTAATTATTGTGCTTGATCAAAAGGGACACATACATTTTTTACTGATAAAGAAAGCTATATTCCAGTTCTTTCCCCATTGCCGCTATTGAGAGTATCTGGTTTCTACAATAACAGTGATTTTTTATATTTATCGTTTCCTTGAACAACGAACTCTAAGTGGAATGCATTGCGGAACATAATTAATTATTAATACTTTTAGTTTATTGTTGAAGTTCTCGTTTTTATCCAATGTCGGGATGATTAGACTCCTCCTACGATATTTATTTCCAATTTAGCCCTACTGAAAGTATATGGCTTCCCCGTTGTAATTGGCTTTTAGATTGATTCGTTCCAAAATGCTTAATTATTTTTTATCTTCTTAATTCTAGCTAAGATAATAATCCTATGATATTTAGATTTTATTGCCTAGAACAACACCTTCTGTATTTCAGTAATTAGAAACTCTGCTAGTTATTCACAATCTGTTCATTAATTATTTTTGTCCCAAGATATCTTTTTGCTCATGAGATATTTGCAAAAAAATAGAAAATATTTTCAAAAATGATCCCAACACACCTGGTAGGAAAACAGCCCAGTTAGCTCAGTACTTGGACTATTTGGTATAAAAAGTTAAAACTAATACAGGGATAAAAACATACAACCCTTCAAAATTTCCTAACAGGAAGACTGACAAAAAGAAGGACACAGTAATTGGAGTCAAGTTTTCTTAAAATATATTCTTGCTGCATAATAGAAGACGAAACGTTTACCTGGAAGTTTTTTTTCGCAACTTTCAAACTGCCCGAAGCTAAGATCGGTGTAAAGATATTGGTTCTTGTTAAAAGAGAAATGAAGAGCACAAAAAGGTGTCCAAAGGAGTTGCAGATGTTAAAGATGGACACAAGGAGTTCCGAAAATGTTCAAAAATTTTTTCACTACTAAACTATAAAAATACATTTTTTGTAAATTGTTATAATAATACAAATCAAATAAAGAATAAATTAAGTTTAGTTGTTTCGCTTTTATTAACGTTAATGAATGTTGATAATTTTTGATCTCACTACTTACTTTGTTAGCCAAAATCGGGGAAAATCTACATATTTTGAAAAACTCAAATTTAAAGCCATATCACTTATGAGTCCATGAAGATAATTTTTAAAACTTTGTCTTTGCAATCTTTTGGCATTAGTTTCTAACAAAATGAAAGATATTTTTACATGCTTTAAATAAAATTTGGATTCGATATTATATAAAACTTCTGTAGAGTCGGTGAAGAAGTAAAATTTTAAATTATTGAAGTTAAATATCTGTTTAACTTTAAGAGATGTATAACTATAAGAGATACGATTAGGTTTCTAAAGGTTCTACTAGAAAAATTAACTCATATGAAATTTGTTTAGAACGATTCAGATGATCGTTTCGTTTAAAATATTTTTATAACCCAAAGTGTTCAATTTTGGAACTTTGAGGAACGGCCACTGTTAGGTACAAGCTTTAATTTATTTATCACTCCATCTCTTACTAGGTAGCGCACTCTCTTTATATGTAACCAAAGGAATAAATGCAGGAACCATATATTGTTTCTAAAAATATTTGTTATTTTAATTTGTATAAATTTTTAAGTTTTCGCCAAAAATAATAAGAATAAATTTTATATAACCCAGCAAAACATATAATGAATGTATCAGTTTTCTTTTAGCATAACTATAATTTCACTTCTTCTTTTAACTTTTCAAAAATTCATTGGGTTATTTTAAACTTACGGGCATTTGAATATTTTTTGATAAGAACGACATAACGAACTTATTTCAGATAAAAAGCTAAATATATGAACAAATGAGTAGAATGTTTTCTTTTAAAAATAACAATAGTTTTTAATATATAAAAATAATTTTCTTGTTACAATATTTATTCCTTTGTCAATTTTTTTAACGAAATCACTTAATTTAGTATACTTTGTTTAAAGTACTTTGAACAATGTACATGGGACTGAATTTTTTATTTATTTTGGAAATCAATCTGTAACTTTTCATCCTTTGATTGGATTTTTCTAAAATTTGCTATACTGGTAATAAAGAAGTTTATAGGTTGATTTTTTCATAAAATCGATTCTGACCCATTGTGAATGGTATAGGAAATGTTCTTTATTTTTATAATTGAAAAGTCAAAACTAATGAAAAATCCTCTTAATCTCTCACTTGATGCTTAAAAGTTTTATTATCCATTAAGATTCATTAAGCCCGGTTATAGATATACACTTCAAGCTGAAGAGTGATATATAAGAGAATAATTACCAACCTTACGGGGAAGATGAGTACAATGTCTATAGAATCTTAAACGTAAATTTAAATAATTACCGAAAATCGATTCAGACACTGTAGAATTTCTAAAATTACTCGATAGTAAAATGCATTATCTTTAAGAGTTTTAAAAACATTTCTCTGCGTTTAAAGCCACAGAGATACATTTTAAAATAAAGGATTTTGTGCTATAAAATCTGAAACTGACAATTGCAAATACGCCAAACACTGAAAGTCGTGATAAATGTATTCAAAAACCGAAACCGACCGGTTTCGAATAATTTCTATTTTCGAATTATTTGACTGCCGGTATTTTCTGTCGGTTAATCCGGTTACATCTTTTCACTATTATATTCAGCTTCGTGTTTGTATACTGAGTAATATATAAAATTTTTCAATTCGTGTGTTACACAAGTAAAGTTTTTTATGCATTCTTAAACATCATATTCTGTATTGATTTTGCTATGCCCGTCTGTTTAAGACATAATCATGTCAATAAAAATAATTAACTAAGCTTTCTACAGGTTTTTTGTTTGGCAATATAAATTTATTAGGTAAAGCGATACAGATCTATTATTTAGATAAATTCAGAAATTACAGAAAAGTTTCTGTAAAAAAATAATGGATTGATATAAAATTATGGTATCTTGACACATACTTTTAAATACGATACTGAAAAACATTAACATAAAACCTTTATATCCCACTCATTAAGGACATTATACAGTGTAAGGATTATTTGATGAAGTATGTAACGAATGATTATTTTTGATAAGGAACCATCATTTTTTCTTTATTCCATATAAAGGTCATTACACGATATATTTTAATTGGTTAACCTCTAGATTTCTATTAAATAATATTTTTTCTATAAATGTATAATAATCAAACAAAAAATTGGTTTTTGACATAAAACATTATTCAGGTTTTTTGAAAATAATATTTTTCGAATAACTGGAAAATCGGTTTTTCCGAAAATTTCCGGTTTTTAGAAACACTAGTCGTAACACACTTCATCTGAATTGAGTTCGTTAATTTTAGGCGTTTTAAGATGGTGAGATTAAGTACAATACTTCAGAAGTAATCTGAAGTTGATAATCTGCTTAAAATCAGAGTCTAAAGCGATGTCTACATCTATTTTAACGTATCTTATACAATTTATTCCCCAAAAGAACGCTTATTTAAAAGAAACGGAAGATATAACACGAACTGTTTAAGTAGCTTAAGTTTTGAACAGTTTATTTTTAAGTTCGTATTGTTGTGAAAAGTTGCTTTGGTTTCGAACAATACTGTATGTTCAATATTCAGATTTTAAATATTTCACGGAATAAGTGCAGCAAAGCAAAGGTTTATTTATTTAATATATATAAAAATCAATCTGTGTTTGTTTGTATGTATGTGTATTGTTTTATTCCTTATAGAAGGCTAAACGTCTGATTTAATTTTCTTGAAATTTATGTCAGAAAGGAAATATAGGTTACAACATTTTTTTCAAGGAACTGTTTTGCTGGACAAAATGTAGGACGGATGGAATCAGCAGGGGAAGGAGGCTTCATATAAACCAAATGTAAATCATTAAATATCTACGTTAATATTTGAGTAATTAATGTTCACAAAGTACAAATATTAATGTTTGTTCTTTTTTAGAACTATAACAGCGAGAATTCAATAATTTAGTTCCAATCACTCTCAACAGGAATTGTTGTAGTGGAAAAAAATAAGGATAGGGCGATAATTGGTGAATATTTCAGAAATTTACAGTTAGAAATTGTTTATTTGGATTCAATATGAGAAACATGTTTGCTTGAGAAATGGACGGTAGATAGGGTCAGAGAAAAACCATACGAAGAAAAAAGGTCAGTTTTAAAATTTGGTAACTTTTCAGCGAAATGAATTTCTAGAAAATTATAAGATGCACGCCCTTTCTAAAAGGAAATATTCGTTATCGTATATTTGAAGAACTTTTGTGGCAAAACTCTTCCAATTTAGCCAAATCTCCAATGTATGAAAATTTTTTATTAATGCACGTGGCGATTTATGAATTCTTTTGAAGCTTTCAAGGAGTAAAAAAAAGTATTTTATATAAATTTTACTATTATTATAGTACCCTCGCATGTGTGGTATTTATGCGTTATAAAGTGAATTTTGGGAGGTATGTTTGGGACCTATGAAAATAATGGACTGATTCTTATGTAATTTGGCACATCGTTTTAGAATGTTATAAGAAAAATTTTCACAAATTTGAATAAAATGGACTTCAAACCGCATTCCAAGGGAACATTTGAATGGGCCTATATGAAGTAATAGACCGGTGATAACCACTTTCAATGGGTAACGAAATAATAGTACGTGAAAAATTTCATCAAGATATCTTCAAAACTGCGACCTGTACTTTGCGAACAAGCTTTATATGGACAGCCAGCCAAATGGAGGGTTTATTCAAAAGTGGTGGTATGACTTCTGAAACTTACAAACATTTGCACAAACGCATATGTTTTATTATTGTAAATATACACATTTAATATATTTTCATGTTATATTCGGGCTCAACGTATGAGATATGATCACAATACTTCTTTGTGAAATAGTATTTACTTAATAAATATCGTTATGGCTTAAAACCTGATGATAAAAGACATTTGTGTGGAAGTTACTTTTAATATTTGACTTATTATGATCAATGTCTATCGACTTCATTCTGGATGCAATTCTTCAAAATTGTGACCTTCCGAATGCTCATAATATCAGTCAGTCGGGTAGACAGAAAGACAGACAAAAAAATTAAAATATTTGTAATAAATAATTTTTTTTCTTTATTTAACTTCAAAATTTAGCATATAACTCAAAGTTAAAGCTTATTTTCAAAAAAAAAAAAAAAAAAAAAAAAAAAAAACTTTTATTATAATTTGAGTTTATTTTTCATTTAACTGCTTAAATAATATCAGAGAGCAACGGAATTTTGTAATAGGAAATTGTATCTATGATAGATGCTTTATTTCACATAAACTTTAAAAATACAAAGAAATTTGTATGTATATGCTTACAAATACACAAATATCAGCATGTCACTACTAACAATACAAATGTAAATTTATATAATGTAAATGTATGTATGTAAGTATGTATGTATGTATGTATTCAATGCATTTGTAACAAAAAAACTAGAACAATAAATGTACATATACACATATATTTGAAAATACATATATAAGTATGTATGTATATAAGCAAGTACATGGCAACATATTGCCTATCGAACTAAAAATGACAAATACTTGTACTAATTCCGTTATTGTGCTGAGCAAACAATGTCAATTTCCGTTAAAATTAATATCACGGAAGTCTCTATTTTATTTTCTATCACTTTACATACGAATTTTTCTTATTAGCACGAGGGTCATTTGGGTAAATATTAGAATAACAAAGTTATAAACAAAATTGTATTTTAGGAAAATTTGTTTGTTTTTTTAATTTATTGAAAAATATTTAAAAAAGTACAAAAACTGTTTTTCAAACCAGTATTGACATATTATTACTGGCCATATGTTAGTTTTGTATTTACTTTTATTTTGTTGTCGTTATTATTTGTTGTTTAAAGTTTAAATTCTTACAAAACACAATATGCGTATAGAATTTTCGGTA
>PYHX02000158.1:75006249-75030621 GCA_004302925.2 Cochliomyia hominivorax | reverse complement strand
AAACATTTAAAAGGTGACTTTGTTTTTGTTAAATAAAAAAAAATTCAATAAGTTTTTTTATTTTTATAAATCTTTAAGTAAAACTTTTTTTCAACATACGGTTATGATCCATAGTGTTTTTAAAACCTTTCGTGAGAGTGAGCAGCAGGAGCACATATTTTGAATTTAGACTGATAACTTTCGACACTGTTGCACTGAGATTTTGTTTCTCTCTTAAAACGACTTCACTATTACTATCATTTAAACAAAAGCTATTCCTTCGGATATCGAAACTCAAATAAATGTTCAGAGAGATAAACATTAAGTGATCAATATAAAATTCAAATGAATCACTAAGTCCAATTGCAATGAATTAGTTTTTTATGCTTTATTTATTTAACAAATGTGTTTGTAAGTATAAAATGAATAAATTACTCTGAAAAGAGAACTTTTCTTACAAATTGATTATATTTAAAGCACGGTTGAAGATCTGATGTACGAAGCTTTAAGCTTATTTAGATCTCAGCAATAAATATTCCGAGTGGATTTGAATGAACATAAAGCAAATAAATATTTTCAACGTATTTCACAACATTGGTATTTTTAAATTCCTATGGATGTTCTCATTTTTGATATACTGTTGTGCTGCTAAAATAGTAATCAGAATCTTCAATTCGAACCTTTGCATAAGATCAATGTTAGAATAACAATTGGTTACCATATGTCCATACTGGTTTCAATACAAGATGACTCTATTGTCAAAGCTAAGTTTGACTGGTGATTCATATTTTTTTCAAATTAGATTTATATATTAAATAGATGGACGTTCTAGATCTCTATGAAAATTTTATAAATGCTCTTTGCGATGTTTATAAAAACCCACTTTCTGTAGTTTTTTATCCTCGATCATAAGCAGTTAACATTTCTTGCTTTAATATTTGTTTAGTCTTTTTTTGCTTTACAATATGTCATTTTTTTTGGGATTTTAAAATACTGCATTCAGCTATTGAGTAATTAACTGGCCCCTTTCTTACACTTCGTGCATATAAAGGACTTTCCATAAAGGACTTTGTTTCATATAAGACTTTGTGGCTTAAAAGATTTCGCACCCTTTAATAGTGAAAAAGTGATTGCATCTATATTTAATTAAGTTTAATTGCAACTTTGGCGGTCCTAATCTAATAAAAAGAGCGTTTTTCTTTAGACAGAATTAACTTAGCAACTAGAGACGTGGTTTGTTGCCATTGTCTTCTTCATCCTTTGTTTGTTTTTTCACATAATATTCCATATGAATTAAATAGTTTTAAATTTAGATTCATCACTAGCTACATTAGTCTTGAATTTAGCTACAGTCCATTCCATCTCTCTTGTACAAAAATCCAATCTAAATAAGTAAAAATGTTACACTATGCCGAATATGTAATACTCCTACTACTACATGCATTTATATATGAAATTTCAACAATAAGATAGACAAATACCCTTAAACACATACACACAATACTTAAAACTACAAACTGTTTTATAATATAAAAAAGCTTCATTCGTAATATCATATGTAAGAATATTGGGTGTTATAAAAATTTTACATATATTTTACTATAACTTTTGTTTCCTTATCCGATTTTTATAGTTCTTGCAGAAGTAATGAGATACAAAAGTTATAGTTAAAATATTATTTAAATTTAATTTTAAACTAATAACTATTTTTAAAATTTACAAAAGCCTTTTGCTGGGAATATATGATGGCAAAATATTTATTCTTTATACGGGGATTCCTTCTTGGCAGCGTTACCGTTGAGATTTTTCGAAATGTCTCATAAAAATGATGATTTATGGAACAAAGTCGCCACATATTTCGCGTTTAATATAAAAATATGCTTGATTAACAGCCAACAATTAGTTTTTTTCTTTAGTTTAACATTATTTTGATTTCCATTATAAATTTCAAAGAAGTGCAGTTTGATGAATTTTTATATTTCTATCATTCTAAATTTTAGCCTTTTTATCCACAATTTATATCAAATTTATTGATTTGTACTTAGTTTAAGCCGAATTACCGAAATTTCATGAAGTTCTATGCTGAAAATGCATTTATGATGGTGGAGGGCATAACAATAAAAAAATTTAATTCAATCAGTTAGAAGCTTCCTAAATACTGTTCAATAAAGTTTTCTTACTGTGGAAAATCTAAAGTTCAATGATCATTTGTTTGTTTTTCTTGATTTAAATATGTCTTGAAACTATTAATTAATAAATTTGGTAAAGAATTTTGTGCTCAATCACACAATCATTTTCAAATTCAAGGCCTTTCCGCGATATCATAGCTGATTTCTGAATAACTGGCACCAATTTAAATGCACAAAATAAGCTAATTTTTTATACCCTCCACCATCACAAGTGGTGATGAAGTTTTATTCTGTGTGCAAGCCAGAAAGTGATCATCTGGTATCACATAATGTAATATACATACTTAATGCAGTCCTAGATGATCCCTCTTGACGTTACACACAGAATAACAAAGTTAATACACCATCATCAACACTTTTGGTGATGTTTTTGATCGATCAGTTTTTTATTGCTTTTGGGGATCAAAAACTGAAACGATCTAGTTATGTCCATCTGTCTTCCTGTTAAAACATACTAGAATATGCTACAAAATTTCACTATAGTTTTATAGAGATCTCTCTGCAGAATCTGTGTTTAATCTGAAGAACGAATGATAACTTTTGGTGGTAAGATGTAATTGATGGTAGAATTCGGCGCAGCTAAATATAGCAATCTTCCTATTTTAATGTAATATTATTTCAGTAATAAGAACATTTTATAAATTATGATACTTTTGAGGTTAAATTTTAAAAAAAGTTAGTAATGGAAATGCCCAAGAATGAACAAGTAAAAATATTATAGTTGGTCAAGCCCGCTTATGTATTACCTTACACCACATTTTTTGTTGCAAATGTATGCTACGAAATTTATGAACTGCCGTTGTCTTGTTTATACGAATGTGTGCAATGGATAATTATAACACTCACATATATGTTTTTTTCTGGAGGGTTATATGGGATTTTGAAAAAATTATTATTATATTATGATCTTTGTGTAATTTTGCATTTTGCGATTTCAGCTTACATTTATCTTAATATGACAAAATATTTTTTAAATACTCACGTATATGAGTTCATAAGTTTCAAAGTGATATTTGGAAGTGTTATGGGTTTTAGAATATATGATAATACTTATTATCAGCAATTTGGATAAAATCGTTAATATATTTAGAAATTCCGGTAGGATATTTGTATGGGACTTATATAAAATAGTGAATCGATTATAACTTATTTCAGTAAGCATCGTTCTTGGGCCAACAATATAGTACAAACCAAATTTAATTAAGATATCGCCTTGCGACCTGTATTTTGCGAACCAAATTTACATGGACAGCCAGACGGACGGATGGAAGGACATGCTTAAATCGACTCAGATAGTGATTCTGAGTTGAAAATGGTGGTAGGTTTTTTTTTTTGCTCGTTATAAACATCTATAGTGGTATAGGGTATAAAAGTATCCAAAATATTTAATTAAAACTTTACAATCTGTCAGTTATGAGTCATCTAAGTTATGACTATTTTTCATCACCAGTAGAGACATTAAATTGTTTTAAAATTTCAAAATTTTCATATTAACTGTCTGATTATTAATTTAATAATTAAATGCAAATTCCTATATTTGCATTAATATTTAAAAATAATAATTTTATTTATTTTACATTTGAATTATTTACATATCTAAAAGTTTAAAAAAGCCTTTAGTCTACTTTCAATTAATGTAATCATATTTGTAAATATTTCAACGAAAAATAAATTATCAGGTTAATCCTTCTATATGTCTCACAGTACGACATTTCTTTATAATCAAAGTACTTACATTCCTTGAAGAAATCTAATACTAATATATGTCTCTAAAGTAGTAAAAGAAGAAACATTATTTAGATATTTGTTTAACTTCTCAGAAATACATCATATTTAATAATTAAATCTCTAATTATTTTCATTTATTCAACTGTAAATAAATAAGGGCTTTATCACTTTTTCTAACACATCTTCCGTCTCTCATAAATATCCTTGTTTATATAAGAGTGTGTGTATTTTTTTACTCAACATATTAATGGAAATGTCTCTTTGAGTGTATGTCTTTGGAATTGTTTTTGTAAGTGTACTCATATGTTAACATTACACAAAAATTAATTTCCCGTGTATACAGTGTTGTCAATATAGAGATATTTCCGCTAAATCTAGAGATTTTGAAATCGCTCATTGCGGGAAGAATTTATTTTTAGAGATGAGCGGAAGTTCTGGAAATTTTTTAAGCTCATAAATAAGGTATAGATTTGTTAAAGAATAACCAAAACTATTTAAAAGTACAACATTCTTGCTGCAATATGTTAAACAGTTCATCAAAATCCTTTTTTTAATAAATAAATAACTTTGGATTAACTGGTTGGACTATAATGAAATATAATATAAAGAAGGCATGTATTTTCCTAACTTTTAAAGTGGAATACCATAGAGGTCCGTGGACGATGTTATGGGGTTTCAAAAACAGTAACACAAATATTACAATTTTTTTACCGAATGCAAAATTATTGTATGTTATCGAATTTGATGAAAAATTGAAATTTTCTATTTATATAAACCATTTAATGAAATAAATAATAAACGTAATTTTAATTTTGAAAAATAAAATTTTACACTTTTCATTTTGAAACTTGTTTATTTTTTCAATAGTAAAAATATCGATATTACCTCTTTCTATCAAAACCGACCAAAAAATTTCAGATTTATTTCCAACAAAATTAAATCTGCTCCCCTTTGCGGACTTTAACTTTTATGAAACAAAACCCCTCTAAACTGACGATAATTGTTAGAGAAAAGTTGGCAACACTTCTTGTATAAACAAATACTCTCATATTTTTAAATCGTACTCATCTTGATTTTATAAAAATTTTGAAACATCTGGTTTCCTTGTTTAGAAAACACAATTCAATTATTAGACGGAAACCAAATTTTGGAAGAAAAATTAAACTACGAAATCCAACTTCTTTTACGAAGTATTCAAAATTTTTTTATACTTATCTCTCAAATATCAAACTATATAAACTTAAAATTATGATAAAAAAAAATAATTTTATTGTGGAACCTTATTGAATTTTGTTTGGAATCAAATAATAATTTTTGTAATTTGATTTTGCAATTATATGGTGACAAATACACATTAAGGCGCAAATGTTGTGACGTTCCAATTTTTACATAAAAATCTTAATGAGTGGCTGTCCTTACAAAGCTTGCAATTAAAAGTACATGTCAGATTTTTTAAAGTACTATTTGGCCCTAAGGACGAAACCTCTTGAAATTAATAATCGGACATCCATAATTTCATACAGGGCCGATTCAAATTTCACCCCAAAATCGATCGAATATGTTTTAAAGTTCTCTTAAATAATGCGCTGTTTTTCAAGGATCGATTTCATTTGGTATCGATAATTTGGTTTTAATATATAAAATATGAGCAGAAATCGAAGCTGTATGAGGATTTGTCTATAATTTCTCATAAAACTCCATCCAAGATAAAATCCTTTAAAAACGTTTAAATCTCACACAAGTATTAATATCATAATGTAAACAACTCTTAAACTAATTTATATATCCTCGTATAATTTAGTTTAACAATTTTACGTAGGTAATATTTATAAACATCAAATATGGTGTATGGCATTTTATGGTCGGGTTTGACCGACTTTAATTTTCTTTTATTGTAAGGTTTCCGCACGGGAAAATATTCCGAGGATTTTTTTTCGGGAATTTTCGGGAAGTAATTTGGTAAAGAAGTTATATTGCCTCTACATGTTACTCCAGAAGGAATCGAGTAAGAATTCAATGAATATTACTAATGTATTTCTGTCTTCTAAGCATGTCTTCTATTTAAAATCTGATATATCGCTCCAATAGCAAAATAAGAGAATTATATCTGAGACAGAATTTAACCCATTTCTTCATAACAAAATCATCGAAATATTACAAATAGAAAATTTGAAAAGATTATAGTGGAAGAATTATAACTCCAAATTTTGGTGTTGTTTTGCCTATATAATATAAATATTATAAATAAGTGTATTAATAATCGAATATCAAAAGAAGTATTTTAGTTTTTAGGTCCTGGTTGTCTATGTGTTGGTTCACCTTGTTACATCCTTAATAGATATAAATTCATGTAAATTCTAAAATTTTACAATGGCAATCAACTGATATCTCGAAATTTGACACAAAAAATTTTTTGTGCACAAAAAGGGAGTTACTCAACATCCTCTTAGAAAAGAGTTAAATATTATAAATATAAAATTTATAAATATATTTTGATATGTTAAAATATTTTAATTTAAATTGGCACAAACAAATTTAGTATTATCACAAATCAAACGGTAGATCCTCTAAATAGCCACTTTCACTTTAAATTACATAAGTATACAAATAATTATAGTATTGTTACGAAAATTTTGTTTATTAAGGAGTTATATCACCCTGTAAATAATGTACTTAATTTTATGACGTTCAAGTCCATAATTTTATATCGCTCTTATCCGTTTCCAATAATTATTTTAAATCGGATAAATCTCTGACATTATGTATCAGCAAAATACTTTAAATAACTTTTAAAGCAAGAATATATCATAAAATCAAATTTAAAAAGGTTGGTTCATAATTTCAATCAGCTTTTATGGTGTAAATACTATATGGTGGTCCCTAACCGACTGTTATAATCTTATATTATATTTGTATGAAAAAATTTATTTTTCTGTCAAAATTTTAAGTTAATTTTTTACAATTATATAACTTTAGCTCTGTACTGTATTTCTAGTACACACATAAATATTTGTATATCTTTTAATTGCATCCGCGGTGGTTACAAAATTGTTGTCTATTTCCTCATTTTTATACCCTTCACCATCACAAGTAGTGATAAGGATATATTAATTTGTTCTTCCGTCTGTAACATCAAGAACGAATCATAAAGTATGTTTATTATTGTATCTTATCAAGATATGGGCTTATTTAGCTATGCCCGTCTGTCTGTTGAAATTATTCTAACACCTAGAAACATTGTCCGAATTCATCAAAAATTGAAGTCATTGAACTATTGTCAAAACATACAAGCTGTACTGATTTATTGAAAAAAAGTTATAGACAGAGGTATCTGAGAAAAAATAAATTTTCTTATTAAAGGAAAAAACTAGTGAGAATGTAAGTCTGTTAAGCCTACACCACTTCGACGGTTAAAAATGGTGGTTACGAAAAACTGATAAACGACCCTCGTATAATTTTATTATTTATTTATTTATTTATTTATTTTTATTTATTTATCCTTAAGTGTGTAGTTCATTATTGTAACACAAAAATTTATGTTAAATCTATGCGTTTTTAAATAAATTTTTTGGGGAGATTATATGAGGGCTCCAAGATATTATCAATATTACAATACAAAGGTAAATGTGTGATTTTTGGCCCAGTAATATTTGAAAAGGGGTTTGTATGGGACCTATGAGAAATAATGAACCAACCCTCGCATATTTTTGCAAATCGTTTCAGAATAATATTAGACTTACCTGTACCAAATTTAATTTAAATCGCTTTGTTTTTATGATCTATTCCGGGAAGGACATTTGTATGGAAGGTACCGATCATAGCCAATTTCAACAGACATTGTCCTTATACCAGAGTAATAAAATGTACCAAATTTTATCGAGGTATCGCGATAATTGCGACCTGTAGACTGTAGACAACGTTTACGTGAACAGCCAGCCGGACAGGCAGACGGACGGATATCGTTAAGGCGACTCAGTAACGGACCAAATAAAGACCCAAATAAAAATTGGATTTTAAAAAAATGCAGCTATAACATTTAGTACTTTACCATCGTGCAAAAAAATAATCAAAATTGGATAAAAAGAAAAAAATTGAAGGCTAAAACACATACAAAATTTTGATACACCCTGAAATCAAGTCTAAATTTTGAAGAAAATTTTCTGAAATATATTTATTTTATTGCAATCATAACCTTCAAAATACTATTTGATCTAGCTCTTATATAAGGTCACCTCCCGGAATTTGGTTATAGATGTTAAAACTCTTAAATATTAACAAATTGTATTGTTATTTGGCACAATTAATTTTCTTATCATCATAAATATACGCTACTTATTTTATCAATATCGGTCCATATTTTGTTATAGCTCCTAAGTAAAGCCCCTTCCTGGAAAACAGGCCAATTTTATTGAAATTCGGTACAATGACATTTCTATTTTTAAAGCATATATTAATATTTAATCTAAATAATCCCGGTTCATATTTTGGTAATAGCTCTCATATGAACCCCTTCTCGGAAACGGTTTTGAACTAGTAAATAAATGACTAATGTTATTAAAAATCGGTACATAATTTCTCTAACTTTCCTTAATACATACTATTAATTTGATCAATCTTGATCCATATTTTGCTATAGCTATAGGTCCCTTCCCGGGAAACAATTTTGAACTTATAAAACTAATAAATTAAGACCAATTCTATTGATATTTATGTCAATTAGTTTTCTAACTGAATGTATGTTATTAATTTGATCAATATCGGTCCATAGGGTATTTAATATTCAGTGCAGCTGAATACTTGTTTCCTTGTTTCTTGTTCTTCTTTACTCTTCCTCTTTTTCTCACTTAGATTAACACACATGTAATTATTATATAAATATATGTATTTGCAATAATTTTAAATAATTTTGTTGTTGTTGTTGCTTCTTTTTATGTTCCTATTTACAGAAATGCTTGTTATATTTTTACACTTACACGAGTTTATGCCTAAAAATGTTGTTAAGTGTCAAAATATATGTGAGTGTGTTGGTTGCATCAACACTTGTATCTAAAATGTATTTTATGTGTCAAATTTTCCAAATAAGAAAAAAAAGTAGATGTAGAAAAAGATAAAAGTATATTTAAATTATGTTTTATTATTGACATATTTTTGGTGAGGAAGTACATACTTAAAAGTTATATAAATTGGATGACAACTTCTTTTTCTTGTTGTTTTTTTACATTTACCGATTATGGATGTAATTTAAGTTGCTCCTTGGAAACGCAGCAATATCGCAGAGCTCATGAATAACTATAGTTATATTTGAAATTGTTTCATTTGTGTGGGAGAAAAGAAAAAAAAAAGTAATTATAATTTGAGAGTTGCGGTTGAGATAAAGGAAGGATATATTTTGCTTTATATGAAGTGTAAATTTTGTTTTTTTTTACTTCTATTTAGTTAGCAGGAGATTTTAATTAAAAATTACAGAATTTGTAATAAGGAAAAGGAAATACATTTTCATGATAACTGAATTAAAAAAAAAGTTTTTTTAATGATTTTTCTTCTTTTTAACTTAAATATCTAAACAAGACAGTATCTGAAACTGTAAATATTATATCCACAAATTTCAGATTTATTGACATTAGGGATGCTAAGCGGGTACTGGTTTTTCAAATTCCGGGATTCGTGATTTAAAGAATTAATTTCCGAAATTTTTAGGAACCCCAGCATTTTTCGGGTTTTAGGTATTTTGTATTATTTTGGGATTTTCTATTTAAATTTTAATAAAAAATATATTTCTTTAAAAATAAAAAATCTGTTAATATTTTTTTCAATGGCAATAAAATAAACTTAAAATTTTAAAATTTCGAAAAATATGAAAAAGAATCCGTCTAAAATTTGTATTCAATTACAATGGCTTTACTGATTTCGTTAATCAATCTGCATCTATTTAAGTTTTCTTGTAAGCCAAATATAAAGTTCACTAGAACAAAACTGTTGATGATCAAAAGGTCGAACTAAGACTTATAAAAAAAACAATGCGGAGATGAAAAGAATATTAACTAAGGTGAACTATTGGGTAGAATCGATTGTTTTAAATCTGTAACCCTTGGTCGATGTATGTATAAACAAATTTGGACCTGATGAACTACACGGCGAAGTAATGATATTGCAATAAGGGTAACCTTTTTATATCAAAATTGATAAAAATGTGTCAAATTTTTGTTTCATGTTCAATTAAAAATAAATCTTTATTATCATACCCGGTATCATCTTCAAAAAAAACGTGATTTCATGTGCAATAATATTTCTTGTTTTTATATCCTTTACCATTAAAAGTAGTGAAAAGGGTATATTAACTTTTGTCATTCCGTGTGTAACGCTAAGAAGGAATCATCTTAGTATAGTATCCTTGCATCAAATCGAAATCTGAGGCGTACTAGCTATATCTGTCTGCCTATCTGTCTGTTGTTGGCACGCTATTATCCAGAATATTTGAGAGAGTTTCTTATTTAAGAATATTTAAAGATATAGATCGATATCTGGCGCAGTCTCGAAATTCAAATATACATGTAATTTTATGCTCATCAAAATTTTATTATTTCATTTAAAAAATTCTTTCATATAATGTATGCGCTTGTGAGTGGGTATGTACGAAACATAACATACCTACGTTAATGTATATGTGGAGGAGAGTTTTGCCGATTCGATATAGCTGAATATAGCATTCCTATTTGTTATACCACCATACCACAAGTAGTGGTGAGGGTATATTAACTTTATCATTCCGTATGTAACACCAAGAAAGAATTATTCCAGACTCCATAAAGTATATATTTTCCGTCTGTCTCTCTGTCTGTCTGTCTGTCTGTCTATCTGTCTGTCTGTCTGTCTGTCTAAAAGCATTCTTTCGCCCAGAATAATTGTCCGAGTTAATAAAATTCGGCCACATTATCTGATCTTTACTAATTTTTGATAAATGGATTAAAAAAAGATTTAACTATAACATACAGTTATATGTTCTTCATCATCATGCAAAAATTCATCAAAATCAGATCAAAAGATACTTTCCTGGAAAACGGTTTTGTACTTATAAAATTATTATATCAATAAACATTTTTAGACTGTCCTTAATGTATGAAACCAATCATTTAGCAACCCACTTTCCGAAATAATATATGAACCAAATCGATAGAAATTCAGACAAATAGACAATTGTCTTTAATATAGTGGCGAGGATATTTAAGATTCGGCACAATCGAATATAGCATTTTTACTTGTTTATTAATTTAAAATTAATTGATATACGAAATTTTACGATAGTTGTATATATATATATATATATATATATTATATATATATATATATATATATATATATAATATATATATATATATATATATATATATATATATATATATATATATATTATTTTATATGTTTTTATTTACTCTTAATTTAAAGAAGAGTAAAAATAGTTTTTTTCTTGTTCCGTGCAAAATCGAAGTGAAGATAAGAATTGTAATCGAAGAAAAGAGTTTTATTTTTTAATCTTCGCAAAGATGAGTTCAAACTAAGATCATTTGAAAATAAAGAATTTACTCTGAATTTCCTCATACTTTGAAATATATATGACATTTCTTAGAAAACGACATATATATCTAAGTACAGCTGTAACCATTCTGCTTGAGAAGGGATAAAAGTAGTAGACCAAATTCTGAAACAAACCTTAAGTTCCAGCAATAAATCAAGCATTACATTACAATCTTGGATTGGTGTGAAATCAAACAATAAAACTTTTTGTTTTAAATTTTATAATCTAAATAAAATTTCTGCAAATCCATATAATTAAATCTAACAATTGAAAGTAAATCCATTAAAATTGAAATGTATACAATAATATGTTTATTTCGACCTGGGGGTGTAACGTGATAATTACAGTGGCAACATTTAGTTCAACACTTTTTTTGCAAAAACTTAATGTAAAAAGCAAATGAGGCGTTAAAAACAATTGTAGTTGCTATAATGCATTCTGTTTTATAAGCAACAATAAAAATTCCATAAATCTTTATTTCTTGGGTTTAGAAAATACTAAATGTTTAAGAAGAATTTATTCACCCAAATAGACAAGTGAATTTATAGAAAAATCACTTAAATTATTTTATCGTTAATCGTTTAAATATTCTTCCTGGCATAAAATAGTTAAATGAAAATTTTCTGAAACACAAAATATTTTCAAAATTTTCCTGGCAACATAATTCTTAGTTATTTTTAATTAAAAATGTCTACTTCCGTATTAAAAATGTTAAAAAAAACTGAAACAATATACAAAATATTAACAAAAATAATAAACGAAATATGGAAAAAAACCTTAAGTATTTTTTATATATGGAAAATAAGTAAGGAAATCACAAGTATAAAGTGAAAAATATGAAAAACATTTTCCGTTTACTAGAAGAAGTATTGTGCGGAGAGTTTATACAATAAATATGAAAGGAAACAACAGCTACCACAAAATAGTAAATGTAAACTTCACATAGAAATAATACATTTAAACGGTATAAAAAAAGAGTTGCCAAGTTTTGTTACTTTAAAATTTGGTAGACAATAATAAGTATATTTCACAAAGTTTTGCATATAACAAAAGAAGGATATAGTGGTTGCGTATACTTAATTAGGATATTAATATAAATCATACGTAGAAACCATGGTAAAGGATATTTAAAATATCTCATGCAAAAATGTTTAAGTTTCAAGTCACTTCAGCTCATTTTTTATACTCCCACACAACCGTAGATGGTTGCGTTTGTCTGTGAAAAATAGCTATGTTAAAGGTGAGTGTTTAAGTATACTGTGCATCACAGAATCACTTTCTGAGTCACTTTAAGGAAACTTATTGAAATTGGTTGTGTTCGATCCTATATTTATGGTACCTCCCTTATGAATGTTCTCCTGGAATGAGGTTTTATGCTCATAAAGATCTTTAATATAAAATTTTAAATTTTACAGAAATAAGTTTTATGATATTCTAAACCGACGTGCTAAATTATGCGCCGATCGGTCCACTGCTTCTCATAGTTCTCATTATAAGAAATATTGGAACATAATTTATTCCCCCCCCCCAAAAAAAACATTTATTTCGTTTTCATTTATTTCTTTTTCGAGACTACCATTTATAACCAAAATTATAGTGTAGACGGGTTTTACCTTTTTCGATGTAATATGTAATTCATTTCCAAAGATCGGCTGAATGAATTTTCAATAATTTAGCACACTGAGAATAAGAAGTATTAACGTTGTTAAATCTTGTAAGATCCCATAAAGTATGTATATAATTGCCCATATGCCCACCGTCTGAACTTATTCACACCTAGAATAATTGTCGAATTCAATAAAATTCTGAATTTTCTGAAACTTGACACATATATTTATCTTGACATAAAAATTAAAAACAAGGGTCTTTATTTGGCCTTTCTATCAAATAAGGCCTATTTTCGGAATATGGTTTAAGTTTATAGAACTCTCACATATAGACCAATTCTATTACTTAATAAAATTATTTCTTTAACTGTCTTGAATATATATTATTAATTTGATCAATATTTTGGTTTAGCTTCCATATAAGATATATTTCACCTAGTTTTATATATGAAGCCTTTTTCAATTCACGCAAATGTTTGCAGTATATTTAAAGTTTGGAACAGTTGAATATAAAATTCATACTCCTTAAATTTTTGATAAATATAAAAGTTTTTAATTGCAATAAACACTTTTTTTTGCATTATATCCCAACCATCTATATTGTTTCAGAATATAAAAACCTTAGCCAAAAATATATTAAAAATGTTTGAACTGATAATATGGGAGTTGGTGAAGAAAATATATCAATCTTCGTTTATTATTATTATTTTTTTTTCAATCGACAAACCAACAAATAAATAAATAAATAAATAAATAAATAAATAAACAAGTAAGAATGCTATATTCTACTGTGCCGAATCTTAAATGCCCTCACCATCATATTGAAGACAATTGTCTATTTATCTGAATTTCGATGGATTTGGTTCAAATTTGGATGACCAGTAATTGTCAAACTAGTTTCATATATTAAAGACAGTATAAAAATGTTTATTGATAGTTTTATAGGCACAAACCCGTTTTTCGCGTGGCAAAATATCGACCGATATTGGTCTGATTAATAACTTATATTCAAGACAGTTAGAAAAATAATTGAGTCGAATTTCAGCGGAATTGGTCGTTTACTAGTTTTATTAAGACAAAAAAGGGGCCTCGTATGGGAGCTATAGAAATATATGGACCTAGATTGTCCAAATTAATAATTTATATTAAATACGATTAGGAAAATAATTGTGTCGAATTTCAATAGAATTAATTTTGATTTACTGTTTTCCGGAAAGGGACCTTATAAACCTCAAAACCTCTTTTCTTGAAAGGAGCCTGATATGGGTGCTCTACAGAAAAAATGGACCGATTTTAATAAAATTAATAACTAATATTTATGATAATCATAAAATTAATTGTGCCAAATTTCAATAGAATTTTTTCATACTTTAGAGTTTTATATACCATAAATAGTATTGCGAGAAGGGGCGTTATATAGGAGCTAGGCCTTATTATTGTATCAAAATAAATATATTGCAAATAACAATAAAATTGCGATCCATATCAGACACAGTTTTTTGGGGTTGATACATATATTCGCCTATATCTCTTTTTTTTTTTCTTTGATCCGATTTTGATGATTTTTTGCAAATTTAATTGTATTTAATTCGGACAATTATTCTAGAATCGAATGAGATTTTGATTTGATGTAAGAATATATATATACTTTATGGGAACTGAGATGATTCCTTCTTGGTGTTGAAGGGTTTAATAAATAAATAAACATGGTTTTGAACTAAAGATTATCTTAAAATGACCTCTAATAGATGTTTTTGTGAATTATTTTTTGAATAAAAATTTTTCGAGTAAACTTAAATGTTCAAACAAAAAAAATAATAATATTAAAAAACACCAGCCTAACTCGTCGCCTAAAAAAGAATGACACATTTTATTAGCTCATGTAAATATGGCCCTTGGCAATAATGTACTCTTGAAAAGCCATTTTTATGCTATACAAAAATAGTAGACTTTTGATAAATTCCTAGCGAAAATTTTCATAATTAAGCTTTAGTCTCAAATAAAAAGAAATTCTAAAAGCTGCAATAAAAAAATCACATTACAGTTAAAAAATATTTTTGTCTCAACTAATTGGAAAATACTTGGCAACTCCTATTTTCGTCGTTACGGTATATATACTTACATATATATATTCGTATACATTTGTGAACACATCCAGAAATCAGAATATAATACATTTTTAGCTACAACACTAAACGAGTAAAACATGAAGCATAATGTAGCATTTGTGGCAATTGTTAAAATGAGTTAAAATTATGAATGCTTTAGTAAAGCATTCAGCCGAATTCTTGATGTTGTTGGTAACGGAAATACAAATACCACAAGCTGTGTGTGTTGTAAGTAACAACAATTACATTTTGTTACCAAACTCATAAATGCAGTAGAGTGAAATGTAAGAAAAATTTTAAAGAAAACATAAACTATCAATCTCTGTTATACTGTATTTCTGCAACTGAAATAGTACTAAACTAGAACTAAAATTGAACTGAACTAGAACTTTACTAGAACTGAACTTGTACTGAGCTAAAACTGAACTAGTACTAAACTAGAACTGAACTAAAACTAAACTTGAACTGAACTAGAACTAAAACTGAACTAGAACTAAATTAGAACTTTACAAAACTGAACTAGAACAGTACTAGTACTGAATTAGAACTAAACTAGTATTGAACTAGTACTGAACTAGAACAAACTAAACTTTAACTGAACTAGTACTCTATTAGAACTTAATTTGAACTAAACTAGAACTGAACTAAAAAAGAACAAGAACTGAACTATAACTGAACTGTAACTCACCTTGAACTGAACTTGAACTGAAAAAGAACTGAACTAGAAGTGCGCTACAAACATCAACACAAATATATAGCATCTAATATTTTTCTGTTCGGTATAGTACATAAACCTTTGTTTTTATACTCTTCACCATTATAAGTGTTTGGGGTATTATGAACTTTTGCAAAAAAGTTTGCAACGGTTACAAAAAGAACTAAATTTGGTCAAGCCCGACTATTTAATACTCTACAAAATATTGTTGGTTATTAATGGCAGCTATAAAAAATTAATGATCGACCCGCGAATAAATATATTTTATAATTTGTACTTAATAATGTAGTTTATTCTGGTACTTATATTTATATAGGATTTGTGCGCTTTAAAGTACTTTTTCTTGGGGGTATATAACGGGAGGTGGAGGAAATTTATTACATCGATTTTTGCTTTTACTTGTTTTTATTTGACCAATTTTTATTACAATACCAAGGAAAATGTGCGATTTAAGCCTTTTAATGCATATTTTAAAGGGTCCTTGTATGAGAAATTTGAGATAAAATGAAACGATCCTCGTGTAGTTTATCCTACCATTTTAGAATACTATTAAAATTATTTGTGTCTTATTTCTTTTAAATTAACAACTTATATTCAAAACTTTTATGAGCTTAAACCCTATTCCGGGAGGAATATATGTATGGCATCGTTCATTGGACAAAATAATGATACGTGCCAAGTTTCATCAATATCTCAAAAAATTTGGCCTGAATTTTATTCATAACGTTTCATGGACAGCTAGCCGGTCACACGTACAGACATCGTTGAATAGACATGGAACAGTATATTTAAAGTGGTGGTAGTAATGTTTTTTTCTGTGTGTTACAAACTTAAATATGACGCATTAAATCCCAACAACTCTAGTAATGTAAGGGAAAAAAATATTGCTACCACCATTTTGAAGTATATCGTTCGAATCTGAATTATTTTCTGAGTCGGTTTAACGATTTCCCTCCGTCTGGCTGTACATGTATACGATTGCTGATCCATAATATTTTTTAGGCTCCTATAAAACAACCCAGAAAAAATCTATTAAAATGCAAAATTTCATATAAATATTATCCTCTTAATATACTGCACACTTAAACATAAATCAGAAAATTAATAATACGAGGGTCGTTTATTAATATTTCGTAGCTTTCATTTACAAGCAACAATATGGTGTAGGGTATTATATAGTTGGTCGTGACCGACTATAATTACATTTCTCTTGTTTTTTACTAAAAACTCCCAAACAGTTCTTAGTTTGATATTGTAATGCTCAAATAGCTACAAAGCCAAAATTATAGTAAATATATGAAAAATCTTTTAGAATTTTCATCAGTTTTATTTTATTGTCTTAATTAAATTAAATATGTATAAGAAAGAATTATATTTCGGTTAATATACCCAAATTCATGTCAAATTTAAAACTTTTACTATTTTGCTTCTTAATAATATAAAATGAAATTTTTCTTATTTTATCTTATTCTTTACTTGTCCCATTTTACCATTTATTCGTAAATTCCTTTCTAATTACATTCTAAACCAGAATTAAGGTTCCATTACATTTAATTCCCTAAGTTCAAAATGCAATAGATATGTTTTCTTTTTATCTTAGTCCTTCTGTAGACGTCCATAAAAAAATCCCTCTTTTTATGTGAACTATAAGAACAAAACTTTAATTTCATTATATTTACTTGGTTTTTATTTAGTTTAAAAACTAATTGTAATCCCTTAAGTTTAATTTGAACTTTTGACATTTCTATTCATACATAACGATGTTGTCACGGTGATGAAGTTGATGATAGTGGTTGCATAGTCTAGTGTGGTTGTTATATCTTTAGTTAAAACTAAGAACAATTTAGATATACATTTATATACATATATATATATATATATATATATATATATATATATATATATATATATATATATATATATATATATATATATATATATATATATATATATATATATATATATATATATATATATATATATATATATATATATATATATATATATATATATATATATATATATTGTATTTTCATGTACCAAAAAATTTTATATAATAAAAACTTTTTTTTCAATTACTTAAGTTAAGTTTTTAAATATTTTGCACAAATTTAATAAAAAGAGTTTATGGTCAAAACATTGAGAGAGAGAGTCATATATCTAGTGAAAAATATTAAGGAAAGAAACGATTTTAAGTTTAGTAATTTAATCATTTTGTTCAAAAATAATGAATTTTTATGAATACTTGAATTAAAGTTAGTTTGTTGTTGTAATAAACATGACAAGTGTTATTGAAAATCTAGTAGCTCTAGACATGTGCAACAATCATAAAATTCAAATCAAACAAGAACTTGGGGTTCCATTAAAAATATCTCTACCACCACAAGTGGGGAAGGGAATAAATTAACTTTGTCATTTGTAACAACAATATGAAATCATCTTGTACCTTATAAAAAATGTATTCTTGCATCACATCAAAATCTGAGTCGAGTTTGATTTCTTTGCCGCTCTGTTGAAAGTATTTCATATTCACAATAATGAATAATGATAATGAAATTCGATGTGGATCAAGTTTAAGTAATATCGGTTCAGTAGAGAAAAAATTATTGCCGATATCAAAGATAAGTTCAAAATTCAAACGAAAACTTTATTGTTAACAATAAACAATTAAAACTAATATGGATCGAGATGAGCAAAATTAGTAATATAATATTAAAGATAGTTAGAATAATCATTGCGCCAAATTTAAAATGAAGTGGCCTTTGTTTTAAATACGTTTTCCGGGAAGAGACGTTATATGGGAGCTATAACAAATGTGGACCGATATCCATAAAGTTAATAACATATATTTAGGAAACTAATTGTGTCAAATTTCAATAGAATCGTTTAATATTTAAGAGTATTATAAGTTATTAACCATATTCCGGGAAGAAACCTTATTTGGAGTTACGTCAATTAATGACCCCAGCACAATTTAGTTTCTTTGAGCTTCTTATTGTATCAAAATAAATATATATGGCAAATTTCAGATTTTTTTAATTGCGTAACAAAATTTTGTTTATTTCAGCCTTTAACTTTTTTCTATAGATCCGATTTTGATGATTTATGAATATATGAAAATATATAAAATATATCTTAAATTTCATCGGATCTGTGATTATTCCATGTTGGTGTTACGTGCGGAATGACAAAATAAATATACCCTCATCACCACTTGTAGTGGTGGAGGTTATAAAAAATTAGTTTTACCGACCCCATTATTTGACCAATCTTACGCCAATTTTCCAGAGAATGGGTTTTCAACTGATAAATATTGAAGTATTTCAATGTTATTGGGTATAAATTACTAGAATATGGCATAAATTTGATAGCACATTCAAGATGGATTAAATATGTAAAACAAAATTTTAATACATTTTTTTACCATCTATCACCACTAGTAGTGAAGTGAGGACATTCACTTTGTCCTTACATATGTAATGTCAAGAAGGAATCATCCAAGACCTCATAAAGTGTTTATATGCTTACATACAAATCAGAATTAATTTTGTTATGGACTTACCCTTCGCACAAAAAATCGTCAAAATCGCACCAGTAGAAAGAAGTTTTGGGCTAAAATATTCAAAATTTTGGATACACCCCAAAATCAGTGTGTCACATGGGTCGCAATTGAAAATATAGTTTTCTGAATATTTTTCGAATACAATCAACACCAAAAAATGCTGTATTTGCTCCATATTTTTAACTAGCTCACATATGAGGAGTCCTCCCGAAATACGGCTAAGAAGTTATAAAACTTTTAAATATGGACCAATTCTATTCAAATTCGCACAATTCGTACAAAGTATCCTGAGTTAATTTGACAGAAATCGATCAATATTTTGATAAAGCTTCCATAAAGGCCCCTTTCCGGAAAATGGTTTTGAGCTTATAAAAGTTTTAAATTCGGCACGAACCGTTTTTGTAACTGTTTGGAATATATGTCATAAATTTAACTAATATGGATGAATGATTTGCTATAGCTTCCATATAAGGTTCATTCTTGGAAAATGATTTTGAGCTTATAAAGTTTTCTAAATACAAATTTTATTCAAATTCTGCACAATCACTTTTTCTAACTGACTCCTATTTGTCTATAGTCTACTATACCTCCCATATACCTTCCCTTTTCTTGAAAACATAAAAGTCTTAAATATGGACCAATTCTATTAATATTCGGCATAATCGCTTTTGTAAATGTCTTTATATTTTTACTTAGCTCCACTTCCCGGAAAGCAGTTTTGATCTTCTGAAACTCTTATATAAACAGACTTTGTTGATAATCATCGCTAATAAATTTCTAACAGTGCTTAATATATAATCTTATTTGATGAATATCGGTCAATATTTGTCTATAGCTTCAATTTAATTTGACAAGTGTCGGTTCATATTCTTTTAAAATTTTCCCGCAATAGGTTTTTAAGCTTAAAAGGTTATTAAATATCAAAAAATTCTATTAAAAATATAAACCAATACCATTTTCCAATTTAGTTCATATATAATGCTTTTTCTAACTCACACAAATGTTTGATTATATAAGTGATGGAGGGTATTTAAAATTCATCAGAGCTGAATATTATACTCTTACTTGTTACGTAAAATAAAATATTATAAATTAAATAATACAAAACTGTCATACATTTTACGTTTTTCAAAATTCAACAGTTAACTAATATAACAATTAATGTTATTCTGTTATCAGTATGTTAACAATCAAAAATACTGGTAAACTTTAAATACGAATGCGCATGATCATCTCTTATAATGTTATTTAAATATTAAAAATATAATGCGTTTATATGGTGAATAGAAGGATAATAGTTTGATTTATAAACAAGTACAATATTTTTAATCGCTTGCAAAAAATTTGAAAATAATTTTTCTACCTCAAAGTCCTTCCTGTTATAAATTTGGAACTAGTCAGTAATATTTTAGAGAAAAATTTGTGTGCTTACAAGCCAACGTATAAAACTAATTAAAATTGTATTTTAAGTTGTATTAAAAATAGGTCCTTTAGACCATACGATGCGATTTCAAAAGACCTTTGACATTTGCTCGTTAACGTCAGGAGATGGTTTGTTATGTGATAATAATAGTTATTTTTGATTTTTTCCATTTCTCATAATCGTCTTACTACAAATCAAGACTTTTGAATAGTGCAAAAGTAACGTTCAAGAATTCTTTGATTTAGTATATTTCACTTGTCAATCACTAACATGTGAATGCAAAAAAAAAAAAAAAACAAAGTTGCACTTAATTTTTTCAAATCTTCAATATGTTTTTTTTAATCCTGTTTGAAATCGTTTTCTTTTTAGGTGAATTATTTGGTGTGAAGTTGAGATCATTGAGCTGAGTTTTTGTGGTCAGACAAGTGAAAATAAAATTATTGCCAAGAGTGATACTCTTCCCTGAAGAGGCCTAGTTTTCGGATATTTTACAAAATATCGTATTCTCAATTATGAAGTTCATTCAAATATCGATCTATTACTTTTGCCCTTTTAAACTAATATTACCGGTTTTAATAGAAATTGAAAAGGACTATAGCAAAGATGTATGCCAAATTTTATTGAAACCGTTCTATTGTTGTAAAGATGGGAATGTTCTCAATAGACGAACATAGATAAATTGATTGAGTTTTTGATTTAATTTAAAAATATATGTGACATTTATGCGTTTTAAAATGACTTTTTCTATGGAAGCTTTAGAAACTTATTGACCGTCCTTTACTTAAACAACGTACATTTGAGACGTATACACTTAAAAATTCATTCCTGTGTGACTATTTGTATAGGAGCCAGATAAATAATGGACCCATCATTATCAATTCAGATACAGACTCTCCTAAGACCAAAATTTTATTAACATTATCTTTCAGAATCATTTTATTTGTTCATTTGATTTATAAAGTTTACATGAAAAGTCAAATGGGACGCCCATCGTTTATTTCGTTTATCCAAGTCGATCAATGAATTGAAAATTGCATTCCATTTATTAGCATCTGGAAGAAATCGTCAAATAAGCTATATACTCTTGCATAAAATGTGGGTATGTACATACTCACAATAAAACAGAGCTTAGTATTTCTAACTATCCTAAGAAAACGAAGCCCGATTAATAGCCATTCGAAGTTTTGAAAGGTGATGAAATAAATATATCATATCGGCATATGTCTATAACTAATACTCACGAAATTTGGCGCATGTATAGAGCTTTAACAACATTTTATTGAAGACTGACAATATTATCGGATTCGCAAATATTAAAGCTTACGAAATTACTGATGTTTGTTACATACAGAAAATGGCATTACACCCTCGCTAAAATACACCATTTGACTCAGGGTCAATGACTGTCCATGTAAAGGTTGTGAACACTCCACAGGTCGCATTTTTTTGCAAAAATATTACAAATACGTTGTTATCGTAGTAAAATAAAAATTCGTTATACAAAATATAGGAAGTTCGGTCATTAGTTTCTGATAGCTCCCATTTAAAACCTACTCCCCTAATTAAATCCTTTCCAACTCATAAATTCCATATGTTAGTCTCAAAATAATGTACTAGCAAACTTAAAAATAAATCAGAAAATTAAATTATCCGGGGTTGTTAATTACTTTTTTATAAAGTACATTACAAAGTAGGACTTGACCGACTATAACATTCTTACATATTTGATAACGAATATGTTTTTTTTTTTTTGAAAACCATTATCGTATATTTCGTTTAAATTATCACTCGAACTTCTTCAATTACTGTCATGGTAAAAACTTAAAAAAACACACAATATTTTTGCTCTTACAGTTATTTTCAATTGATAATGGTGAAGGATATTAAAGATTCGGTATATAACATACTAATTCTTTGATAACTTTTAAATATATTTTACATATTTTGCGAGGGTACCTTCATAGTTTCTAATAACATTCATATAAATTTAAAAAATCACCAGTAATAATATTGGAAAATACTAATGTGAGTTAATACCCTACAGCAAAAATTGTAACGGGTAGAAATATTTAAACTTTTAAGTAAACCGTTTGACTCAGAATTAGCTTATCCGTCTGTCTGGCTGGCTAGCTGACTGTCCATGTAAACCTTGTGAACAAAATGCAGCCTGTAGTTTTAAAGATAACTAAATGAAAATCGGCATACGTCATTATTTTCACTCATGATTGGTCGGGATTGACCGACTGTAACTTCTTACTTGTCTAATTTATGCTACTAACATTCATATCCTTTTAGAACGCAAAAAGAATTTTTTCAAAGCAGTGTTACCGTTGGTGTGACTTAAGTATCAAATTGTGACTTTTTTAACTGCTTGTGACTTTTTGTGCAGATTCACCAAATATCATTAATTTTATATAAATTATGGATGAAAAGAATTAAAATTATGAACGATAGAACCCTAAAAACTCATAAGCGATACTTCTACGAAATCATAATGGATATTGAAATAGTGATAAATTTAAGAAAAACCTAATGGTTGGTTAATATTCAAAATTATTTTAACATTAAATGGGAAAGAGTGCAAATTCATAATTTAAAACTCTTCAAAATATGTTAATTTTTGGCAAACTAAACCTGTGACGACTTTTTTCTACAATTTACCTTTAGATGCCACTTTATTTTCCAAAATCCCCTTTTGTGCTACTTTTTGAAAAATCTCAACAGTAACGCTGCTTCAAAGTGATTTTTGGAAGAGATGATTTTTTTTTTAATTTGAGCCATCGTTTTAGAATATTATAACAATAATTTTACCAAATTTTATTAAAATCGGTTTATATTTAGGACCTTTGGGACTTTTGAGTAACTGACGCTTACAACCAACAATGTATTTTAGGGTATTAAATAGTCCGACTTGACCGACTATAACTTCTTACTTGTTTTCCTTTTATAATTTTGGATATAAATTTCATCCTCCTTTACACTATTTTAATTTAAGCCTTTTACTTTAATTCCTGCAGATGCATAAATTACATGTAAATTTTTTTAAAACCAACTAAATTCATTTGAAATCTCCCGATAGATTTAAAGGAAATAATAATATCCTTTTTCGCCTCCACACCAAACCTAAAGAAAAGAAAACATTTAGATTGATTAGTAATTTCTGACTGAATATGTGTCACACAATACATAAAAAACTCTATGTAAAGTATGTATTTATATAAATGTACATACAAAAAATATATTTGCATGCATATACATGTTATAATACATAGAAAATTAAATGTAAATATATACTTTTTGAAAAATTGAACCAAATAATCCAGTGATAACCTATTTAAAATATAAACAAATACTAAGTTTACAAACATCGTGTTTGCCTTAAGTTGGTCATAAATTTAACGTTTCCTATGAAAAAAAGCTTTATATTTCATGCAAAACATATTCAGCCATGGAATGGGATATATGAAATAAAAAGTCTACAAAAAAGC
>PYHX02000158.1:74978887-75006149 GCA_004302925.2 Cochliomyia hominivorax | reverse complement strand
TGGAAGCGCAATTTCATATGTATTCAGTGAGGATCAATATTAAAAAAACTTCCGAAAGCCACTTCCTCATATAAGATCAAGTGTAATATCATTTAAACATCTTTTAGAATAGGTTTCTTTATATTTCTCCGAGAAGATCAAGAAGTAAAAAGTAATTTATTTTGTTTTTGTAAATTGTCTACTATCATCTGATCAATTTCTGGAAGAGACTTCGATATATACTGGCAAGAAATTGATGTGGCAATAAGCAATGTATTTTGTTTTTGAAAATCTACAAAAGTCTTTTCACAATCTTCCAGAAGTAACTAAAAAGTGGCGTCCACGACAATTTTAACTTCCAAATGTTTAAAGCGTATATACGTATGTAAGTGCATTGTAAACTCAATCACAGTCAATTGACTGATTTAAATTTTATGAGGGTTATTTTTTTTTCATTCGCACAATACCAACCGGTCAACAATACCAAAATGGTTAAAGGCGACTTAATGAAGTATTTTAAACATTTTAATAAATTCCATCATTTTAAATATGTATGTGTAAATATAATCATATAACGTATACATATGTAATATTGTATATGTATGAAAATAAATGTGGATACAAACGGTTATAATTTATATAACAATAAAAATAAGTATTATTCTTCTATAAATACATATACACGCAAGTCAATTGTTAATACTCTACATCACATATCGATAGATAAAATACATAATGAATATTTATAAAATACATATGTACGTATGTAGTTATTTTTAACAAAAGATTACATAATTTTAATGGGTTCATTACAAAAGAAATGACTTTATAAATAATATTATGGTGTCATTTTTTGAAAAAAAGGGGGAATAATCGTAATGAGAAACATGTACTCATAACTCTTAGTCATATTTACACCTTTAACCCATAATTTAATTAATTAATTTTTTTTTCTCGATTTTATTTCATTATTTAAAATGGACCATTTTGTGGTCATAAAAAGGATTCCATTCTGTGTATGGTTGATATTGATAAGTTGAGGAAATTCCATCAACTTATTTCGTGCATCAGGATGGTATTATTGGCGGCCTTCACATTCAAAAATTAATTGTTTTCTCACTATTAAAGGCATAACTCATAACAATTTTATGTACATAGAATATCGACAATCAAAAAGGCCGAAAAAAAATTAAAATTAAAAGCATGCTTTTCGGGAATTTTTCTTTATTTCTTTGTAATTAATCCGATAACTATTCAATGAAAGTTTTATGAGATTGTGGAACCTTATTATAGATTTTATATCCGAGACATGACAAATTAAGAATCGCACATGTTGTTGTAACAGCTTGGTTATATCCGATAATTCTTTCATGAGGAAAGCAATGTCGTTTGATACAGTTGTCGCGGGTTGACAATCTTTGGCCGAGTGTAACTCGGCTCGTTCCGGAACGGAGATCCAGTTGTCGTGAGAGTCGCCCTTGTAGTACTTAATGTTGTAATTTAGACTTGTTTGAACATACTTATTTAAGTTATCATTGTGATGAGTTTTTTCCAAAATAGGGGTTAAATGAGACCTTCATATAACAATTTATTGCGCAAAATATTATTATTAAAAAACATTTCTTTTTCGTAGATAAAGTCATTTTAAACTGATACCTCACACTTATATGGAAGCTACAACCAAGGTTTTGGATTTCCAAAAATTATTAAATTGATTTACGATACATTTTATTGTAATAATTTGGTATATAAGTGTTTTAGGTGAATCTTAACTGCATAGGAGCTATAGTTGGCGTGTAAATAGAATATGATGTAGAACCACTTTTCGATATATAAATGGGCATCAATGAGTTTGTTTTAGAAATATTTGTGTACAATTTTCTTTTATTGGAGGGGCAAAGCTTATCGTGTTTAAAAATTTAACTTTTCGTCGAATAATCCCTTTCTTATTATAAGGTGACAAAAAACAACCATAAATGCCATATTCAGTTACGTGACTCTTACTCTATCCTCCACTGCTTACATTTTAGAAAAATTCAAGTTAATTAAAATTAAGACCTTTTCAATAACTTATTCGGAGAGGAAATCTATATTCCACTTAAAGTTAAATGCGACCCACTTAAATTAAAACGCTGATAATTACAAATATAATTGTCATCCTTTATCTTTCAATGTAATAAATCAATATATTAAATGTCTTGTAATCTTAATACAATATTCCGGAATTGGGTTTAATGTAGAAGCTATAATAGAGTGTCCCGGGAAGAAGCCGTATAAAAGTCCTAAAATCAATATAAGTTCTATAGGCACCAAAATTCGTGAAATTAGTTAATATATTGAACAGATTAATAAAAATTATTGTAACAGATTTTCATATAATTGGAGTTTAATAGCTAAAATTCCTATTGCGAAAGAGTGTCCAAACCATGAGCTTTATTCAGTTAACTATAAACAGCTAAAATATATTTTAGAGATTTTGAGGCACCACATTTAAGAGATTTATAAGTGCGATTAATATGCATGTCCGATTACGATTCTTGGTACGACTACGAAAGTAGAATGTCATTAGCTTAATTTTGTTCCAAATATTTTATGACATAAATTCGGATACTGGTCTATATCACTTCTTTTACTAAACCTATTTTGCTTGTTTTAAATAGGTATTTTTGTAAGACAATAAAATAAATTTTATTGAACTCTGTTAGTTATTTTGGATGTGAGTGTTCCAACGACAGACAAACGAACGAAATTAAATCAAATAAAAAATATGCATCACTAAATAAAAGAGTCTTACATGTGAATATTGAAAACCAACATGTTTTTTTAGTGCTGAATCAATTCTATACTGGTGGATTGTAAAACCAAAGCATCTGAATGTCCCGTCTCATCATATAAAGTTGTTAAAGATTAGTTATCAGCCTAACGGAATTAAAGTCATGGCTTCCATTCTGATATGAATCCCATAGAAAAGAGATATGGCATTTAAAAGGGGAAGAACCCTTCAGAAGTAATCTGATGTTTAGTCTGAAGCAAACGTTCACCATCTACATCTAAAATTTTCCACAAATAATTCATGTATTCATATATAATAAGAAATAATTTTAAAGATGATTTCAGATTTGCAATTTAATAGAAATAAAGTTTTATTTTTTAATTGATAAACTTTGGAAGAGCTTGTGGACATATCTTTGCCTCAAGTTCTTTCGAATTTAGTTCACGTGCATTTTCAACAACAAAAAATGGATAAAGTTCAGAACAAATGATTTTTAAGTAAATTGCTTGGAAGAAATTCTTAAAGATTTTTTCTTTAAAGTCTCATATTTTGATAAACATTATTTTTCAATGGATACATATTTCAAAAAATGGAACATAAATAAAGCCCGCTAAGTATAAAACACTAAGAAAGCAAGGGTACAAACAAAAAAATGCTAATTCGACTGTGCCGACATACGGCTTACATTTGCTTGAGTTAAAAAGACTTCATATTTTGGTCAATATTGTTAATGGAACTAGTCCATATTTAAAGTTTTCTAAGATGGTACTTATATGGAAGTTGTAGGAGAAGATAAGTCGATATTGGTGAAACTTTTGCCGAATTTCAGTAGATATGGTCCATAGTTAAGAAAAACTATGTTAAGAAAAACCATATATGGGAGATTTGTATGGATTTATTTTAATGTAAATATTATTATCAACTAACTGCCTGAACAATATAATTGAATCTCATTGAATTAGGTCAATTATACTGGGCGTAACAATATATGCATCAGACGGATGTTACTACATCGACCATATTTTTATTGGGTGTAAGAATATATATACTTTAAGGTATCTTAGATGATTTCTTTTTGGCCTTACACATGGATGTCAATGTTTGTATATCCTAATGTTGTAGTGTCCTCATTTTAATGAGAAGTAGGAGTATAAATAGTAATAACCAAGTATGGCTCGAAAATTGTCAAACTAGATTCTTATATTAAAGATTGTATTTTTTGTATATTTTTTCCAGAAATTGGCTCATATGTAAGAGTTTTATAAGCTATTAATCATATTCGGGGAAAAACATTTAATGGCAACGAGATAAAATAATGACCTTTGCACAATCTTGTTTTCTTTGGGTTTATAATTGTACCGAAGTAAATGTATGCGACAAGTTTCAGAAAATTATCTTCAAAATTTTGGTTTATATAGCCACAGATTTTGGAGTGTATCCAAATTTTGCATAATTCGGCCTATCACTTTTGATCCGATTTGATGATATATTATACGATGATGGAATTCATGAAGCTTTATGCTAAAGTCTAATTTTTGAATGAATTTAGTTGCATTTTGTTGACAAAAATAAAAGCAATTTTCGGAGTTTTATGATTTTCTCAGTAGAACTATAATTTTGTTTCTAATGTACCGTTATAGCTGGCTTTAAATACCAAACTGCTAAGGACAATTTCAAACAATGTGGTTAATTATTATAGGATTGATCTTGTTTTGCAACAGGCAGGCGGACATAGCTAAATCGACTCAGATTTTGACTTGACACACGCAATGATAAATTTAATATTTCCTCATCACCTTTTGTGATGGTGGGAAGTAAAATCATCACCACTTGTGGTGGAGGGTATAAAAATGATTTTAGAAATTTTCCAAGTTTTTAAGAATGACGCTATTATATGATTTTTTAAATGTCGTATAAAAGAATTAAAAAAATTTCTGTATATGAAATAGATTTTCAAAACCCGAAGAAGCTTTACATGGTTTGAGAATAATGTCCAAAACTTTGCTTGATGAAAATTTCTCTCACTTATATTGTTCTGTAATCCCATTATTATGCATAAAATACATATTCATTTCATTAAAATGCAAATATTTGTCATTGAATTTAAATGGTTGAAAGCTTAACAAACAATATTAGCGATAAGACAATCAATTATATAACACCCTTCTAATGATGTAGAATAAAAATATAATAAAGACCCTTCACAAGGGCTACGTGTCATATTTTAGTATTAGTAACACGTGTATACACTTTTGCAGTTAGAAGCATTTTGTTAATATGTAAATGTTATTCTTTTTTCATACCAAAATATAACTTAATTGTATTCAAAACCCCTTTAGTTTATAATAACTTTTTTCCACACGTGGCTTTGGTTGATTTTCAGCAGATATTTGTTGGTTACAATGTGGCATGTTTGTGATAACATGCAATCATATATACACAATTTCTGATTTTATTTATATTTAAATGTGGCACAAACTCCTTTATGTCAGATATTTAGTTAAACGTATTGCAAAAGTTGTATACACATACATATACATTTATTTATTATTTGAAATACACAAATGTTTTGGTATATAATTTGATTATATTATCATTTCCTTGATATACCACAAGTATCACACACACTTATGTATGTGTGGGTGTTCAAAATATTATCATTATTATCATCATTATGATGTTGAAAAGTGCATATTAAATGAATACACAAAATATTATTAAAACACAAGAGTATTTTAGAAGTTCATTTAGGTATTTAAAATGAAATGAATTAAATATGAAATGCAAATATATTTCCACAAAAGGAGTAGGATCAAAAAAATCTAAACTTACATATACATATGTTAATAAATGCGATACCTCTAAACTTACCGTAAACATTTTTTGTTTGATCAAAATTAACAAAAATGTTATAGTTTATACACAATCAAGGACAAGATGCTATAAATAGTTGGACACATTTTGCAGTTTTATGAATGGAAGCAGCCTTATTTCGTAAATTTCGGAATTTATAGAGCCCGTTGAAATAAATTACTGGCTGCTTTGTCGCAACTGCTTATTGCTTGTCATACCAAAAAAAAAATGTTGTGACAGATTTTCTTCAACATTCCATCGAGGGTCATCAAAACGAAGTTGCAAATAATCTGTCTGAACATATTTTTTTATATAATTCAATTTTTTAGAAGACTTGAGTTCAATTTCCGTGCTCTGTTTTTTAGTAGTGTTCCCCACAGGATTTTGTATGATGTTAAATATGTATTAATATTAATTTTTTATACCCAATAGTCTGAGAACTGAGTTAACTGGCTTGCTTTTCTACTGGATATGTTAGGTTCTATTTCGAAATATATTTTGTGGCTTTAGAGAATCAGGTTTTGTATCAAGTGACAAGTTCTCTCGGTGGTGTTTAATAATATTGGAAACAGATTGACGGCAGATCTTTGAATGCTTGGTCAAATTTTGTAGGACCAAGTTGTTTTTTTTTTTTTTTTTTTTTTTTTTTTTGAAAATATTTAACAATTTTATTACGCATTTTTTTCTGGTCACTTATTTTAAAGTTTTTAAAGGAAGTGAGTTAAGAATTTTTCGATCTCCCTCCTTATGAAATTATATATCCATACATACATAGATATCTATATGTACATCATACACAAAGTAATTTTTTTTTCAATAAATTGGAAAATTACAAATTTACATTAAAAATTAACACAAATTGGGAATTAACATTTAATTTAGTATTTGTATGTGCTACATAATAGGTAACTTGTATTTAGGATTTCATAATTAAATTTCTTAGATATTATAGATATGGTCCTTTGAATTTGAAAATTTGGCTTTGATTAAAAAGTTATAAAATATCACAAAATAATAAATGGAAAATTTTTTACAAAAAAAAATGTGAAGTAAATTATTTTCGTTTATTGATTCCATAAAAGTGAGGCCTTGAAAAATATAATAAAATAAAGAAATGTAAAATTTCGACCCATTTTCGGACATGAATTCTTAGTTCTTCTACCCATCACCATAATTGGTGAACAAATAAGAAACTAAGAATAATATTACTCATTATTTAAAAAATCAGTGGATTTCATATTGCCTATCTTCAGTCTGTTTGTTCGCTATTCGAAATATTCTCGCATTTACGTAAAAGATCCCATTTTATAAAAAAAAACTTAAAAATTTTTAGTTCGTTATTTAAAATGTCAATATCGGTTCTGAAGAAGCTAGTTATAGACTTATATCTCAAACAATCTCAATATACAGCACAACATAAGTTGACAAATATTCACCACCATATTTGGACATACCCAGAAAAAGCCCCTTCCCGTACTTTAAATATGAATAATTGAAATTCAGAACAAATATCTCTTATGTAATAACTTATTTAATTCGTCACATTTTTCTTACTTTTTTAATGTGTATAACTAATTTGACAATTATCGGTTCATATTATTATATTTCAAAATATATATGTATTTTTTTTTTTTGTTTTATATTGTAAATACTTTGATGATTATAATTGTAAGAGTTTAAAATTTAAATGCAAATATATCGTAAACTTTTTATTGGTAGCGTCAAAGCTTGTAAGGTATTAAAAATGATTAAAATTGAATGAAAAACGAAAGTTCGGCATGCATATAAAAAATTTAATCTCCGAGGTAACCTATTTTGCGCTCTTGTGACACCGCCCGTGCTACACACCATCAAAATGTTAAATTTCATACAAATAGACGATCTGTTCCACCGTGCAATATTTTAATAAAATTTTTATTATCACACTTTAAAATTAATGAGTTTTAATAACATATGTGAGGAATTTCAAAAATATCAAAACCTGTTGTATGTCTTTCCCAAAGAAGGTATCTTTCCGAAATCGAGTTTAGCTGATTTTATTAAAACTCATTAATTTTAAAGTGTGATAATAAAAATTTTATTAAAATATTGCACGGTAAAGCAGATCCCAAAGAAGGTATTTTTCCGAAATCGAGTTTTAAGCTAATAAAACATAAAATATATACTTCAATTTAATACCTTCATTTCTTACAAATTTTCAAAAAACTGTATGTGGCGGATATTATTTAATTTTTTAAATTCAAAGTAATATAATTTTTGATTTCGTAACGACATTTAAACTTTATTTACCATTCACGGAATATGTGAAAAACCCCATTGTTGTAAATAATAAAGTCTAAAAGTAAAACTGTTGCATTTATTTTATTTAACATTGAAGGAAATTTCATGACATTAAAAGTGGAGCATTGGTTTACCATCCCACAGTGATTAGTTCCCATACAAAAATAGGGTATTAATTTTTTTTTTGAAAAATTATTTTTCTTAATATTTGTGGAATATTTCGAGGATTCTGACACCTCCCTTATACCGAAAAAATTATCTCAATTATATACTATTGTTCTTCGAATATCGGAAGAAATTAAAATTGTATTAGCTCATCCAAAATAAACTTTTTTGAATAATAATGTAAACTTCTCAATTTCGTTTTGTAAGCTTCACTACCCTACCAAAATTCATTTAATTTATTTAAATATATTAAAAGTTGTTTAAAAATTACTTTTAGTTACTTATTTTGTTTTATTAGTAGTGCAGGGCGTATACTTAATAAAATACATATATGTATATACATTGTGTACAACTCATACGCCTAGGTATTTTTGTTTATGGTTTAAATTTAATACTACACATAATTACATTAAATTACTTTTAATTAATAGTGGTCGAAATCAGATCACATTATATTATTAAATAATTTTAAAAATACGTTTCGCCTTTTTCATGTCAAATATTTGTCATTTTGTGAAATTTGTGTAGAAAACTAATGTTTACCTTTATAAAAATTCGTTTATTTCAAACTAGCAGCCAGTTTGAATTATTATTTGTAATTAATTCAAACAAAAAAATAAAAAAAATCTTTTTTTTCATGTCTTATATTCAGTATTTTGTGAAATTTGTTAAAAAAGTTTTAGAAAATTTTACATAAATTTACATTAAAATTTACATAAAAACTGGCAGTTGTTCTTTTTTGATTATTACTTAATAATTATGCATTTTTTCCATTCTTTTCAGTTTGAAAATCGGTGTATTATGAGAAAATATAGGAAAGTATTACGTTTATATAAAATCGTTTTTTCTCCAATTAAATAAAAAAACTGGCAGCTGTTCTCATTTGATTATAAATCTTTAAAATTGTATAATTAAGTTCTTTTTAAGATGATAATATTTATCTATTTTGAAAAATTTTACTATAGATCTATGAGTATAATTAAATATAAATTAAAGAAAATGCAAGCGAAAAATATTTTAAATAAATATTTTTTTTACCGTTTGAATATGATATTTTTAGTATAAACATTTCAAATATAGTATGATTTAAGCGCCATCTGTAGGATTCCTTCATCACCAAAATTTTTTTGACTAATATTTTTTAATAGTGATTTTTTCAGCTGGAACGTACTATATAAAACCAAATGATCAAGCCATATCACCATTCTAATAACAAAAATGCTTTAATATTAAAGAAAATCAATTTATATTCTCCATTTTATTCAAACAGTAATTCATTACTATTTTTATGACTATATGTTTTTGCTGATTTCGTCATATAAATTATTAATAATATCTCTGGTAAAATAATTCATGTTGACTTTTACTGTAGCTTTAATATATACATTTTCATATATGACCAATTTTATTCCCCCATTCATATTTATGAATCTGTCCATTGAAACCGAACAAATACCAACAAATCATATGAAAATAAGTGCATCACATTCACACGCATGAGTATTGGTTTTTTGGTTTTCGTATAAATAAATATTTCATACCGGAAGGACACTTAAATGTTGTTTTTATTTATATTTTTCATAAATTAATAAATACTTTCTTTCACATCTTTTTAAAATTTATTACTTTTCCATAAGTTTTGTTATTGTCATTGTTGAAAGAATATTTATTAGTTTTATTTTAATTGAATTAATTTATAATATTTAATTTTATTTTTTAATACGTTATTTTCAAATGTCACTTAAAAATAAGGCATGCAAATATCCTTCATCAAAATAGAATACCATTTCGCCATATGCGATACAAAATATTTAAATTGTATGGAAGAGAATTAATTTGGGATGCTCTTAGCGAAAACTTTAGGTCGATGGTCATCCGGGTAACAGGTGTGCGGCGGTTAGCTCGGACTCTTTTGGAGTTAAAACATTTACTCGCAATAGCCTAAAAGCTGTCTCCAACTCGACTGTTAGGCTATTTGTCGAAAATCTGTGAATCAGATTCCCTTATTTTGTATACTTAAATTTTACCTAAATTGGGATTAACCGACTATTGGATTGACTGAGTTATTATGTAAAATATCTCTTGCTATTTGGACCAGGCTTGATATTAGAACGACAAATTATTTATCTGCTTTCAAAAGAAAACTAATAGGGCTTCTGTTGTCGAATATAACAAGACACTGCGTTTTGGCAGTTTTTGATTCACAATGACGAGTAAGTGAAAGAAACGGGGTTTCACTTGCTATGTCTGTGTCCAGTAATTAGGGAACTTACAAAACCGTACATAGAATCTATACTCTTGGATAAGATGATCTATGTAATACTAATATGTGTGGCTCCTTTCTTTTCTTTTGGCCGATTTGATAAGCTGTCACGTAAAATACTCAGTAGCAGTCAAATCACTTAAATGTTCCTAACGGAATAAGCCATAATAGACGAAAGTAAAATGTTAATAAAACATGTCCCTTGGAAAAACTATACTCCAGTCCAGCCCTGGAATATATTCTTAAACAAATTAATAAGTTTGTATATTCTATGCCACCAAAAGTGATTGATTTATAAATTGAGAGAAAAATAGTTCAGTATATACAGATCGGCACATATTAGATACAACAACAGTCTTCCTGTGAAATAACTTACATCGATTATAACTGCAACATTCATTACATCTGTATGATTTTGAGTTCCTTGGAGTATTAATGACACCCAGCAGATCACGGGGTAGTTAGAGTTCTTTCAAAGTTGATCATCTAATTATGCTGGAATAGAAAATTATTACATATAAATTCGTAAACGCATTTTATTAATCCTTATTTACAACTCCAAAAAAAATTAATGATTTTTTCCAAAAAGATAGAAACTCTTGCTAAGAGTAATAATAAATCCAAAAAAATTTTAATCCTTCATAAAACTTACACTAAAAACTTATAAAGTAAATGCCTTTAAATAATAAAACTGAATTATACGCACTTAATATAATTGTAAAAAATCAACTTTATAACAATAATAAACATTTATTTTACTTCTCATAATTTTATTACAGTTAATTTAACTAATAAACTTTTTTCCCGGAACAAAACTTATAATGAACAGTAATAATTGAAATAACCAGTCAATATTAAAAATATAACAGAAAAAATAAAAAATAAACTTTTTATTTTAATTTTACTTCTAAATGTTTAATTTGTCATGAAAAAGTTATATTAAAGTGTACTTCAATATATTTTTTTAAGTGGAGAAAAAATAGAATAATAAAAAAATTGTTAAACAAATTACAAACAAGTACAAGTATGTACTACAAGTACTTATATTGTTAATGTAATAGCAATACAGTGGAAATGGAAAGATTATATTGCGAAATTATTACAAACTAAGTTAATATGAATTTATTGAAAAATGTTTTTATTGAAATACCTTATATAGCGTTTATGGGGTGATATCATAACTCTGTAAATGTAAATGTTTTTTTATATGTCACTGAAATTGAAGATTTAATACCTAGAAATTTAGAAACAGTTATCAAAACATAAGGTAACTAAGATGGCTTTTATTGGTCACGAACATAGTTGCCATATAATTTTAGATAAAAATCGTCTAATTTTTAGAGTAAAAAACGTCAAATCGTCAAAGTAAATATGACATCAAAAATTACTTATGAAAATAGTACTTTTCCCAAAAAGGATTATATTTCAAAAAATTTAACAAAAATATTAAGACTTTTGAATAGATGCAAACATGAGCAAAAAAAAATTTAAATAACTCGATCTATTTTGCTTAAATAAAAAATTGCAAAGGTTTGTCTTCATTTCATAATTTATTTTAATTTAATTCTTTTAACTGACTTAGCTAGACATCTTTATAAATATATTGAAGATACTTTCCAAAAATTTCTGAGGGAATGAAATGGTCTTGCGTTACTTCAGTCTTTAAGATGAATGAACACTGACTACGTATTGAAGTTATTTTCACAAAATATATATTTTTTAATGTGCTCCCCTTCTTTGAAAAGTATTCTGCAAACATTTCTTTACGCCTTGTAGTACCCGCAGATACTGTTGTGTAAGACGATTGTTACTGAAAAAATTTTACCGGTAAAATTGTATGTTATGCAAAGTTTCTATCAGTTATCTGCCTTTAACAGAAATTAAGTTATGCTTCGGATATCGGATATAACTGAACACTGCTTAGACTGACCTACAGTGACTTCATAGCAGATGCCATGACAAGCTAAAGTTGGAGATAGTTCTTCACTTACTGTACTGTTGTACAGCAGTAGTGTATTTAAAATTTACATTTTCTGAAACCCGGCTTTCGATTTTTTCAAAAAATGGGCTTTTCAAACGAAAAAGAGCAGTTTTTTTATAACAGTTTTAAAAATCGGTTAACTGGATTTTGTTCGATTGTTTTAAATTTATAGAAAAAATTATTTAATAGAAATTTAAAGTTTAACCAATTAAAACACATATATAATGAAATGAACTTTACATGGAATGGAATATTGGTTCCATCAAAATCATTTGCATTCATAAATTTATACTTGCATTATTTAATGCATATGGTTTTTGGAATCGTATTTAAATTATTGTGCTTAGATACCAAAAGTTTTATTTAATCCATTATTTTTCCTTTAAAGAAAGAGTTTCCTTTCTTTAATTTCTCAATGTGTCAAAGTAATAGATCTATACATCTTTACCTAAAAGTGGATATTACTGGATAACGGATAATAATATTGCAGAATCTCACTTAAATATTTTTATTGACGTGATTATGTCTACAACAAATGAACTTAGTAAAATCTACTTTGCGCGTGTAACATATGGATTTATTCTTTTCATTTTTAATTTATATATTCTCAAAAATGTAGCTTAAACTTTTAGTGAAAAGCTTAAAAAAACGGTAAGTCGAACAATTTTAGAATAAAGATAATTCTAAAATGCGTTTAACCAGTTCCCGGTTTCGGTTTTTGGATACACTATACAGCACTTAGGGAATTTAAAAGAACTGAATTTGGAACCAATACTCTTCAACAGCAAAATCTTTCTAAGTTATTGATGTTGTAACATCAAATGTAAGTAATTTTGTTTTGTGTTTTGATTAAACTCGAGGCCAAGAAATTGAACAACCTCTATCGGTTGAGTCTATGGATCTTTACGGCTGATTAATTGTTCAAACAATTGTCTTATATCATTTAGCCTTTGCCCACATACAAGATAAGGTTTGAGATTATTAAGTAATTATGCCATTCTCAGTTGTGCCAGAAGTACTATTTTAATCGATCCCCATGCGAGAAATTCATAGCGTGAACTGTAAGTGTGGAATTTTTGGTGACTTTGAAATGTCGTTCAAAACTGGGAGGGATTCCAATCCCAGACGGAACTGATTACTAAGCATCCTTCATATTGATGGTATATAAAGAGTTGCTGAACATAGCCTATTTCAGTTCACAAGGCTACGTTTTTACAGCTTAAAATATTTACTTACTGCGTATCACTCACCTAAGGAATTATCACTGGAGCAGCAGAAGTCAACACATACCGACAAGTTATTTTGCATGAAGCTAATAAGATTTCTTCATCAACATCAAACGAACGCCAGAAAATGCTTTGATGACATTATTAATATTTCGCAATTTATGCGCAATTTCACTGGCATGAACTGAAAAGGTAAATATTTTTAGTTCATCGCCTACGAGTTGCTGTTGACTTGTTGAAGAAAGTTTCAAACTGCGCGCAGTGAAGAAATTATGACTTTCGCTGTGGTAACCATTTTCCAGATTGTTTAACATAAGTAGGATTGACGGCCACTGAAATAATTTAAAATCCACCACTTCATGTTATAAAACAATGATGACAGCAGTATATAAAAGGCCTTTGATGGGTTAATTACCACAAGAATTGTCAGTTCACAAAGCCTTTGCTGATTTAAGTTTTTATTTTGCAAAAAGAAAGGAAGCAGCAGTAGCAGAAATTACTGCTCTGGATTTAAAAACATCAGCATCTACAAAAAATTGCATCCAAGTGAAACAAAAAAAAACATTCATCGTGATCCTTAATATATTCAATCTTTCGAAGCATCATGTATCTGCATTCTTAGAAAAGATAAAAATGAAATTATTGCCTTTTCATCCATATCCGATTTTTGGACTTGAAAATCTCTTTCACTTTTTAAGTTCGTTTTAATTTTTAAATCTCCCCGATATGATGCTTATGAGATCAATAAATGTTAAAGGATTATAGATTGAGTGCCTTTAACTCAAATTTTCTGCAATAAAGAGCAGATTTGAAATGTTTTCTCTAATATATTCCACTGTTCATTGTAATAGCATAAAAATTACTCTTGTGCACGGATTTTTTCAAATTTATTATTCATAAAAAATTGTTATAAACCAATATATGTCGACAACAATTATATTTGTAGCGTAACTTTACAGATTTGTTCAATTAATGGACTTAAATGGAAAACATTTAATAGGTCTACAAAAACAGAAATAAAATAATATTTAAATTTTGTTAATGCAACAGTATATAATTAATTTGGAATTATTTTAATTTTGTTACAAATTCAAGGAAAAGAATATAAATTAAATTATAAATTTAGTGTAGAGAATAAATTTAGTATAAAAAATAAATAATAATCTTAGCAATACTTCAACATAAGTTTAATAATATTTATTCAATGAATTTAATATTGAAGTATTTTGACAAATACTTATGTCTTACTTATGCAAGTAAGAATATAATATTTTTTTAAACCCGACTATGTGATTCCTAACACACAAAAAAATCAATTTAAAGTTAATAAAAATATGATTAATTAACTTTTATCAGTTATGATTTTACTTCATGGATAAAGAATGTTAACTTAACATTGTTCCACATTAATTACAGTTTCTTGAGAATATTCTTGAAATGTTACTTCTTAACATGAATAATGTATAAATTTATACACTACATATATTTATATACTATATATATTCTATATATATTTATACACTTTATATATTCAAAGTATTTCTTTGACTATTCTTGCTTTAAAATTTTTTGCCCTCAATAAACTAAAGATCAATATTTGAAAATTAACGAAAATCCGATAAGGCTTGCGGAGAAGCATTTTTCCCAATGCCCTCGAATTTGCTTTATAGGCATTAGCATAAGATAGTCTTTCAGAATTAAGAACAAACTTTTATAGCCCAGAAGAAAATAATTGATTTTAAAGTGAAAATGTCAGAAAAACACTTCCTTTTTTCAAATTTCTATTTCAAAATGATAACTTTTTATTGAATCCACATATATGTATGATTCTTGTACAAAAGTTATTTAGAATTTATACAGAATCCAAATATTTTTAACTTTTTAGCCCACAAAGTTCAAAATTCTCTAAAAAACTGTCCAAAATTTTATAAAATCTTACTTGGGTCCAAATATCTTTTAAACTACAAAAGATATCCCATACAAGAAAGCATGTTTCTTGTAGAAATTAATAAGGGCTCTGTATATGTAAAATATTATTTTAATCAAATCATAAATAACATTGCCGTTTTTTTAAATTGTCTCATTCTAAATCTGGAGATCCACTTCTCGACTACGGATAGCACTAGAAATATGTTCTTCCAAAACTAAAGAATATTCATGTGAAATTTCGTTCAAAATATTCGATAGTTCCAAAGTTACAGAATTATTTCCAAAAAAGATGTTATGGGACCACTGCGTATAGTTAATTCGCGTAAATTGTTTCTAAAATATAATTGGTGTAGGGTATATCCTAAATACCCGGATCAATTGAAGGTTTTATTCCTATTTCTTTCTTCATTTTAATATTTATATCGTATTATTAATTGTTGTGATAACAACAACAAAAGGTATGATGTTGAAAATATATCAAGTGGAATTATTTTTTATTATCATCAATTAAGAAGCTATAAATGAATGTGTATGACAAATATTATGGAACATAAATGTAAACACTTTCCAATGAATTTATATATGTGTGTGGGGAATCTATAAATAGCTTATTATAATAAAATGAATATATTAGAAATATTCAAGTATTCTTAAATATAAAAACTATTACTTCTAATGATTTCATTATATTAATGAAGAATTAAAAGTACAGGGAAGACTTTTAACAAGGAGTATAATTATGAGTGTTATGTAAATATTACATGATACATGATTATAAGAAAAATATGTGATTTAAAGTGTAACAATATTAGAAGGAAAACGAAATTCTTTTAGATTGAATTATCACATGTTGACGAAGATTTGAACATTTTGTACAACTTTTAATTATGTGCAATACCTATTTATTTTCCGATTTTTTTATATACCTTAGTATATAAGCTTTGTCAATCATCTCAGACCACATAACGTATTTATTTGCATCAACTCAAAATCTGAGTAGATTAAGCTATATTCAGGCCACATTATTTGTTATTGTCCTAAGCAGTTTCACATCGGGTCATCAACCGAAAAGTAATAGATAGAGAGACTGAAATTTTCATTATACATTTTTTTTGATACAATAATATACACAATGGAACAAAATTGAGCTGCAGTCATTATTTGACCTAGCTCCCATATATGCCCCTTCCCGGAATATGGTTTACAACATATAAAACTCTTAAATTCTTTTGAAATTTGACACAATTAATTTTATTACCGTTTTAAATATATGTTATTTATTTTATTTGTATCGATCCATATTTTTATATAGCCCCTTCCTTAAGAAAAGGTTTTGAACTTATTAAACTTATAATGAAGATCAATTTCATTGTATTTCAGCACAATGATTTTTCTAACAATCTTTAATGTTCATTATCAATATGAAATTATTAATTTTGGACAATCTCGGTCCATATATTGTATTAGCTCCCTTAAAAGTATATATGTTATTTTATGATACCAATTTGACAATCATTGGCATTACTCATCTATAATCCCACTTCCCGGAAAAAATATGAACCAAATTCACCGAAATTTAGACAAATAGATAACGGACTTAATATAACGGCGAAAATTAGGTTAAACATTACGCTAAGCAATTTTAGTAAGTATTAAAGCGGAACGTCTTAAGATTCCATAATATAAATCATCATTTGACTTTTGTCCATTAAATTTTTTGAGAAAATGAGTGGTTGAGGTAATATATGTTTGTGTTGATGTTTGTAACATACAGATAAAATTGAGTTACATTCACTTTTAATTATACTGTTCAGAAGTCCATTGTTGTAAACAAAGGCCAAGGACGAAACTTATTGGAATGGACCGTTCGGTTCAATACAAATGTTCTCTCGGAATTAGATTTCAAGCACATAAAGCTCTCAATTTTGAATTAAATTTTTCTCAAATAGATTTTGCTACAGTGCACTTACTAAGTTATACGAAGATCCTTTCGCATAGCTAATATATAGACCCACTTCCAAAAATTCCATTATAGTGCATTAACTTCGAAAAATTTAAAGGCTTGTACAAATTTTGTAGCAGTTTTTGCAGCGATCGATGGATAATTTTCTTATATCCTTCTTATAACCCACTTCCAAAATTACGAAAGTTGGTAGAAACTTTCCATATATGTGAGTAGGATGAAAATGCTTCAAATAATTTTATTTTATACAATCACAATTTATAAATTTAAATTACACAATGACTGATTCATAATTTTTCATGCCTGCATATTTGTTCGTTCGTCCGTCTGTCTGATAAATACAATCCAAAATCCTAAACTGAATTATACATCTTTAAACGATTTATCTTTTTATTGGTCGCCCGGTAAAAACGTGAGGGCTTATGGACAAATCTTTGCCCAGGATAACATTAACAGCTCAATGAATACTTATGACTGTATTGAATATTTACTACTGTTACTACAGAATGTTACTTAAATCCAAAAACGGTTCACTGGAAAATGTTGTTGACTAAAATCTAACTCTTAACCTTAAAAATTCCAATAAGCTCACTTTGATTTTTTAAATAAAAGGAAAGTGATTTAAACAAAAACAAAAAATAGTTGTCAAAATCGGATCGGCAGGAAATCATTTAAAAAGTATTTTCGCTACTAGAAAAACTATTTTAATATAATGTGATTATGTGTAAATATGTCATGCGCACTCATATTCTCTTTGGATTCTTTTGCCACATCCAATTCACTTAACCACCTTATTACCATTAAGTGTATCACAGTCAGATGAACAGATGACCAAAACTGATTCAAAAATAGGTAAATATACATCAATTTTGAAGATTAGCCACTTCCCTCGCTGCCTTCGTTAAATTAGTCATCATTGCCTTGGTGCTCAATTTAGTTAAATTAGGAAGTCTTACACAGTAAATAATCGAAACAACCGGAACTATAAAGAGTGAGATCGAAATTTTTTTTCGGAAACCCTTCCATTAACGTTTTCATTCTGTTTTCTGTTACTTTGCTCGAACATTTTAAAACCGATCACAATTTTGAACGCTTTTTTATGTATTTGAATTCTTTTTAATATCTCCACAGGCCTTAGATCCGTAGAAGTTGCCCGTTGTAACTTGTATTTGTCTTCATAAAATGTGGAACAGAAAGTTGCAAAAAATCCGTCAAAACGAAATTTCGTTAACCATTAAGCATCAAAATTTTTTCTTTTGAAAAACTCGTCTTCGAATTTCTCCCTCTATTTCTATCCTATAAGTTATAAATCGGAGGCTCTTTTGATACTTTCGATTTCCTGGTCTTTTATACATTCATCCACCTGAACTAGGTTTTCTATAATGGACAAGTTCTCCTGGTTCTATTTAAAACAGTTTTACGGCAGACCTATGTATAACTTGCCAACATAAGTCAGATTTAAAATATAATCATTTGTTTGAATTTACGTAATAATTGATATGTTTTACGAAGGTAATTTGATAAAAAATAGCTTAAATGATCAAGCCCGCCTAATAATACCCTAAACTACAATGACAGCTAGAAAAGTTTATAACCTGTCCTCGTATATTTTGTTCTTACTTATGTGTGCAATAGATTACTTTGTAAAATTTATGCAATTAAAAAGATTTTTTCAGAAAGGTTATATAGGAGTTAGAAAAATTATGGACTGGCCCTTATATAATTACACACAGCAGTTTTGACTTATACTTATCTTATTTTGACAAATTATTTTTACAATACCTACGTATAAATGCTATTAATGAGTTTCAAAGTGATATTTAGAAGTATGGTTGTATGGGTCCTATGAGATATAGTTGGCCGATCTTTCTACAATTTAGCACATCATTTTACTGTTTTTGCTAATTTCGGATAAAATAGATTTACATTTAGGAATTTTATGGACTTAAAACCCCATTCCTGGAGGACTATAAACGTACTATATGTGGAGTATGAGATTATATGTGTACCAAATAATACATGCCAAATTTCATAAAGATATCTCCAAGCCATGACCTGTACTTTACATGAACAGCCAGCCGGCTGGACTGATATACTTAAATCGACTCCAGACGTGATTTTGAATAGAATGGTATATTTAAAATTGGTGATAGGACTATTTTTCTATCCTTTTCAAACGCATGATACCTTAATTATTACTAAAATATATTTATTATAAATAATTGACCCATCAAAAAAACATACTTAAATCGACTCCAGACGTGATTCTGAGTGGAACGGTATATTTAAAATTGGTGATAGGACTATTTTTCTATCCTTTTCAAACGCATGATACCTTAATTATTACTAAAATATATTTATTATAAATAATTGACCCATCAAAAATAATATTTTAGCCATTTCTGTAACAAAAACCATTTAACAAATATTCGAAAATATATAATAAATAAATTGTCACCAAATATTTAGGAAATACTACACAACAACAAATTGTTTTCAACAAAAATTAATGTAAAAAATTTGATATAATTTTTTTCTTTGCATATTTTCCATAGATGTTAAGAACCCTTGAATTTCATAACCTTATTTCTTCATTCCTATCTACACCAAAAATTCCTTAATGCCTGATTCTATATCTTACAATGTATATCAGCTTATTGCCAATTATATAATAAAGTTTTTCTTATTTTTATATATATTTTTTTGTAGTTTTATTTGACTTTTCTGCAAATAACAAAATTCATAAAAAAGATGGAAAAAACTTTAAGTTTTTCCCTTTTCAGTTGTATTGTATAGTATATTGGCAACTATTGTTATGAGTCCACAGAAAACAAGTCAAAATGTTATAGTCGGTCAAGACCGACTATGTTATACCCTTCATCACATTGTTGGTTGTAAATTACAATTAAGAAACGACCCTCGTATAATTTGCTTATCTGATTTATTATTAAGGGTGAATTATATTTATACGTTACTAACATTCATGTAAAATTTATGTGTTTGAAAAGAATTTTTTCTGGGGAGTCATATTGGTCCTAGCAGAAGGGATGAAGTGAATATCCTATGATTTCCAATATTGATTTTAGATTATATTTATTTTAATTGGACCAGTTGTTAGTACAATACCAAAGTATACCTGAAATTAATGTCCTTAAAACTGATATTTAGAAGAGGGTTTACATGGGACCTATGAGACCTCTACTTAGGACTTTTATGATTTTAAAACTCCATTTAGGGAGGACATTTGTATTGGACCGACTATGATGAATTTCAATAGGCTTCGTCTCTAAACAAAAAATTTATATGTACGGAATTCTGCATGTTACAAACATCAGCGCAAACGCACAATACCCCTACCACCTACAGTGGTGTAGGTTATAAAAAGTAAGAAAATATGAATTGGCAGAAATGAAAAAAGTAATAATAAAATACAAAAAAAAAAATAATAATAAAATAAAAAGGTTATTTGTAAACAAGTAAAAATATTAATAAAGTTTTACCCAAAATTTTTTCAATAGTTTAAGTTTATTTATTGATAAAGTCGGAGTAAAATATGAAAAATTGAAAAAAGCTGAAATAAAAAGTATAAAATTTATTGTTTGTTATTTTAGTGTTGTTTTAATACAAAATTAAATATATTTGCATTTTAGTTTTTTTTCTAAAAAGAAGTTTTATTTAACGAAGTTATTAGAAGGAGGACGATAAATAAAATTTACGAATGTAGAGAGAAGTTGAGAATTGCTTATCTGGAAATGCTCAGTATTTTTGTTTTCCTTGTAGAAAATTTGGTTATAAATTATAATTTTTATAATAAATACTTTTATTAAAATTATAATCAACTAATTTTGTCAACTGAGCAGTTTGCGGTGACTGTCAGGAGCTGGTCATCTGAAAAGAGAAACCTCTATTTAATTTACTAAAATCATTTTAACTGGGCCTGTTCCAAAAAGTTACATATTGTCTTTTTTATAATATTTTCGCGATACATATAAGCAAACTTAGTACGCACTCACTATCCCAATACGATACATTTTAGAACGACAAAGTGGTTTAACTGTGCTATCTACTTTGTGGTAGTGGTAAATATAAGCAAAAATGGATGTTGGACATTTTACGAGGGTCGACACAAAGATTTCTTCTCCCATACAACGACCTCAAAATATCCTTTAACAACATATTAATTCCTCATAAATATTAGTAAGATTATTATATTCTGTATTTTAAGCATAAATTTAGAAATAACATTTATACGAGGGTCTAGCACTTTTGACCCTTCTCCCTCCACTTAACTGCTCGCTATTGTAGTAATATAACATTTAAAAACTATTTTGTCTGACTTGCTTTTTTCTCAAAGGAGTTTGATTAGATTTTATTTTTTTTTTGCGTAACAATAACTTATGATGACGAGGGATATATTAACCACGAATGTATTGGACATTTTGTATACATTAATTGTGTATGTACAGGAAATTTTATATTCACTATATGTAAAATTATTTAACTTTAAAAGAAGTGCACAGTGATTCGTTTCATGAACAAAAACACTAATGTATTCAGAATGAAATAAAATTTGGTTTAATGATAGTTAATAATATCAATATAAAAAATAATATTAAAAATTAGTCCATAAATGTTTTGAGTTATGATAGACTTCTCCAGAGGGCGCTTAATGATGCTGTATTTGAAAAATTTAAATATACCTTATTCATAAGGTCAAAAATTGATTCTATGTTTTCAACTTAGAAAAAAGGTAAAATGTATATTTTTGTTTATTTATTTATTTATTTTTTATTTAATAATACATACATAAGGATGAATAATTAGAAATGATACCTGTTTTTTCTTGAATTTGAGAAAAACGTTTCTTTAAAAACGTAAATTTTTCCTAAAATTTCTATATCACGTAAACAAAATCCAAATATTTGATATGGAAAAAGTAATACGTGTATAATTTTCGATGTCTATTCATTAACAATAATTTTATTATTATTCTACATAGGCGTATGAGTTATAAATGTTCATATACACATATACATATTTTGTTAAGTATACTCACATATAACACAATTTGTAAGTAAAAAGGATTTTTTAAGTGATTTCTGTTATTATTAAAGGATATATGACAGGTCCTGTAACTTTTTTCCGATATTATTGAAATATATAGTATATAATTGTAACCAAATAAAAGTCGTTATTACGAAATTTCAGATTTTTTAAATCATAATTGTGGGCAGTATTTCATATTTAAACTTTTGAATATATGGAAGGTGTCTGAATCCTTGAACCGATTTTCTTTAAAATTCAAAAATTTGTCTTAATAATAGAGCTATGTGAAAATTCCAAAACTTTGGAACAAATACCCAATTTTTGCTAAATTTTGTATGAGAACGAATCACTGTGGTGCGTCAAATTACAAAATACTACTAAAGCTATGAATAAAATAAATGCAATTATTTTCATTTAAATAAAATTTTATATTTAACGGTAATAATTATCATTAATATATATTATAATTAATTGTGCATACTTACAAAACCATTACACTTAATAGAACTTGTTATTTTTGTTCCATTTTTTCTATGATTATGATGATGACGATTTAACTCACACTTCTTTATCGACTGATAATAATTGAAGTATAAACACATTCTTAGAACGGAAAATATTGTTTTTATTTTAAGGATGTCCCTTCATAATTATTTCTTCAAAGCATAATGTGATTAATGAAAATATTTAAAATTGCCTAAATTGAACTGTGAGAAGTTTGTGTCAATTAACATTTTTCTAGATTTTAACGACTAAAGGGAAACCCTTAAGCTAAATACAAATCGATATAACAAATTGACAAATCAATTAATACTTTTACTTATTTCTAGTGTTATATCTACGTTATAAACTTTATAGGTAAACTTATTGAATACATATTTTTTCTTATTATTCCAGTCCACTCTATTCCTTCGTATTTTTTCGTATTTTCTAGTTACTAATAAGCCAATTTAAATTCAGTGCACAATTTTAAAAGCATTATAACTTAATTTCTGTACAGAAATGTAGTAATGAAGTAAAAAATCAGCATAAAACATTTCATTCTAATTTGAAAATGGATTTTTTTACCCACCACCACCACAAGTGGTGCAGAGGGTATATTAACTATGTCCTTCCGTGTGTAACACTAAGAAGGTATCATCTCAGATCTCATAATGTTTATATATTCTTACATTAAATCAAAATTTGACTCGATAAAGCTATGTCTGTCTATCTGTCCATATAACTGTGGTCCCAAAAATATTTCTTTGGAAATAATTTTGGAACCTGCTTTCGGGACCGGGAAATATAATTTCAATATGTCAGTTTGTTATGAAGCAATACTAAAAGACATATTGAAAATACTATTCAATTATAACATAGAATGCTGTAGCACATATTATATGGGATTTTTTTTTTCGTTGCACTTTTGTAAAAATTTTGTACTTATTGCCATTTAAGAAATGATACAAAAATTATATGGACAAAATTGGACAAAATTGTCCTAAATGCAGGACTGTAAAAATATTCCCACTTTTTCATTCAAAATAACTTATATTCGAATCCGGGAAAAATTTGTTTTAAACATTCGATTTTTTCAGTAAACTGTTAACGCTACCGTTAAAAGGGGTTTGGTAAACTGCAGATTTTCTGAGTGAGAGCTAAAAAATGGAGTTATATTATTAGGGTACTTTTTTAAGATTGTAGAATTTTTTTCCTCCACAAAAAAAACTGAAAAAATATTTGAAATTAACGAAATTCCTGTAGGACTAGAAAGGAAATTGTTTTCCTTAATGCCCTCGGATTTGCTTTATATGCATTTATGAAAGAAATTCTTTCAGAATTGAGAAAAAAAATTTATAGCCCAGAAGGAAGTTATTAATTTTAAAGTGAAAGAAAAAATTAGGAAAAAATACAATTTTCTAAATTTCTATATTTTTTGGATATATTGGTATATGGTTCCTGCGCAAAATTATTATGAACATTGAAGAAGATTTGCAGGATCTGAACAAGGCCCACAAAGTTCAAAAAACTTATAAAACTGTCCGAAAATGGGTAAAACTTTGACTTTGGTCTAAATATCTCTTAAACTATAAGAGTTATCCCACACATGTAAGCATATTTTATGTAGAGAATTATAAGGGATGTCTGTATATAGAATATTTTTCAATCAGATCATGAGTAAAATTTTGGCAATTTTTAAAAAAATCCTCATCCCGAGGTGACCAACATTGTAGAGCCACTTTTCGACCCCAGGCCCTATTAGAAACATGTCGTCCAAATCAATTAGAAAACTCATCAGAAATATCCATGTAAAATTCGTTGAAAAATTTTCAATAGTTCCGAAGATACAGAAATAATATAAAAAAATAAATATGTTAGAGTCGGTCAAGCCCGACTATATAATAACTGCACTCTTATGTGTGCAGTATATTATGGTGAAACTTACATTTTTTTTAAACTAATGAGTTTTGAAATAATTTTTTCTGGGGGTTATATGGGATTTAGAAGAAATTATGAACCGAACTTTGCATAATTTTGCACATCTCTTTTTGCGTTTACTTATATTAATTTGACCAGTTATTATTGCAATACCAAAGTACACGTGAGATTTATGTCCTTCAACGTGGAATGGAGCTTGAATGGGACCTATGGATCGCCCTTCGCACAATTTATCACATGGTTTCAGAATATTATAATACTTATTTTTGCCACACTTTGATAAATTTGCTTTATTTTTAGGACTTTTTTGAGCTTAAAATCTCATTCCGTGAACCCAGTTATATAGGAAGTATCCGAAATATTGGACCGAACATGGACAATTTCAATAGGTTTCGTTCTACGGTCAAAACATGTTTCAACTTTTATCGACATCGTTAAATAGACTCAAAATATGATTCTCAGTAGAACGGTATACTAAAAGTTGGTGTAACACCATTTCTTCTGCATGTTACAAATATCAACACAAACGTATAATACCACAAACAGCTTCGGCATCTGTCTGTCTCTCTGTCTATCTGGCCGTCTGACGGAGCTTAAAAAAATTTGAGTATTTGTTATAGTCTGAGAAGATTCATGATTAAATCCAGCAAAAACTGTTTAGTATATTAACAATTGTGATTTTAAGTGCATGTGTGAGTGTGCTTATCGAAACAAAAAGTATTTACTAACACGAATTTGTGGTAGAGGGTATTGAAGATTCGGCATAGCCTAATAATAAATTCTTAATTGTTTTAAATTGCTATTCAATATTTTTGCAGTTAAAGTTAACTTTTAAATTAAAAGTTACAGTAATGGATGTTAAAGGTACTAGAAAAAAATCCAGCTAAATGAAAAGTTTTTCAATCCAATTAGGACTGAAACAGGAAATTAAATTTTTGTTAAGATTAAGAAATATTCAATATTTTTTATTAATGAAAAATATTTTTTTACTTTAATTATTAATTAGTATTAAAATGTGAAAGGTTAAACAATTTGTAATTTGAAAAAGTATGAAATCCCTATGAAAACTATAAGGAACTAAATTTTGGTTCCTACAGAAAATTTGTATTTTCCATAGGTATATATATAAAATAAGAAATGTATTAAAACATTTCGTACGAAAATATTTTTATTCAATAACAAAATAATGCGATAGCAATACTTTTAGTGATAATAACAATATTTTTAGTGGCGATAACAATACTATTGTTATGAAAAATGACAATGTAAATAAACAATTTATTTGGAATAATAGTAAATTTATAAATATAAATAAATTCGAAATATTACATAGACTTCTTGAGATAGTTCCAATTGATTTAGAGAAGAATATGTTTCTAATGTGTATGACGATTTTTTTTATACGTCAAAATTTTGTTTATAATTTTATTAAAAAGTCTTTAACATACATATAGCCCTTATAATTCTCTATAAAAATACATGTTACATGTGTGGGATAACTCTTACAATTTAGGAGATATTTCAGCCAAAATAAAATTTTACTAGTTTTGGACAGTTGGGGTCAAAATAATAATAATATATTTTCTGAGTTTTATACAAAATTCTGAATATTTTTTGTCTGAGAATTATATACTTATGTGGGTCTAATAAAAATATATTATTTTAAAATTTAAAAAGAAACTCAAGAAATCTGTGATCGGTCGAACCTCTTTACACGTTTTTGGCGGCTTAGACTTTTAGGCATTTCGGAATGAAAAATTGAAAATAATTTTATAGCCCTACCTTAATGAAAATTTAGATCATATTCAAATTGAATTACAATACTAAAATTCCTTCAGAAATTATTGATTTTTTTACAAGAGTAAACCATAAATAAACTTGGACATCTCCTATTTCATATGCGCAGCAGTATTCTATAAAATAATTAAATAAGAATTTTAACATGTCATGTAAATAGTGTATTATAGCTTTAAATCTTTAGATATTCAGCAATTAAAATTTTAATTATAAATATGCACAAGTTTTTTAGTGAGACTCACAGAAATATAAATAAGACAGGATTCTAAACTCTTTTCGTAACATATTAGATAATTATTTTTTGGTTTGTATGAGGAGGATCTTCTTTCCTTAATCAATATTTTATCCGGTTCTAATATTTGTTGTGTTTTTTATGAACCTCATAGTTTCAGCTTTACCATTTTACTTTGACATTTAATACACTTAAAATGATTAATTCTAGAGTAATTGGGACAAAATTTTAAAACTTTACCTGCAAATATAAAATGAATGTACTCTCTTATTCATTTTTGTAAAAGGAAGTATCTGTATCCTGGTTCTACCTTCCTGAATTATACTCAGATAATCTTAAAATTTTAAGAAGATC
>PYHX02000158.1:74939000-74978787 GCA_004302925.2 Cochliomyia hominivorax | reverse complement strand
GGTTTTATCGTCAAGCGTTCTATAAATTTCTTGGTGTTGTTAAAGAAAAACAAATGGCGTACGATTTACCAGGGAGGCATGTAGTAATGGAGACATGTAGTTTTATGTAAACATGTTTAATGCAATAAGATTTAACAATCATAAAACATTATACAAATAAACGAAATGTTTTGAAAACGTCTAGATATATCTTAATTTCGCAGTATTGACTCTAATTACAAAACTGACGCCCTAATTATTCTACTCCAACAGTCTAGATATATCTTAATTTCGCTGAATTGACTCTAATTACAAAACGACGTTCTGATTATTCTACTCCAACAGTTGTGTAAAGTGATTAATATGAGTTCTCGATATCGTTCCTTTAATAAAAATAATATAAATTAATAAAAAATATTAAAGTAATCGTTATAGATTAAATCCTACTTTTATACCTTCCACCACCACAAGTGATGAAAAGGGTATATTAACATTGTGATTCTATGTATAACGCTTTAAAGGAATAATCTTAGACCCCATTATGTATATATTCTTGCATTACATCTTAGGAGATATAGACCGATATCTGAGACAACCTCTAAATTAAAACGAAGAACTTTCATAAAATTACCAATTATAAATCGACAAAATAGAACAAAATTATTTAAAATAAATTATCATAATATCAAAATCATGTACCTCAGTATTATTCTAAAAATCGGTTCAGTGGAAAAGTATATAACTAATTTTAATTAAGATAATACATTAATATATATTATGAGTTTGTGAGTGTATATGTGAGTTTATATGTGCGTTTAATGTACATGAATGAAACATTTTTTTAATTTCGTCTCAATTGCGTTATGATGAATTTGTGAATTATATAGTCGATACACCATGTCCATGTTAGATGTCATTTGCTTTAATTCATAGAAGTAAAAAGTTAAAGAATTGACAAAAAAATATAAAAATTTTAAAACTAAACAATTGGAAAACTATTTCAAACGGAGTGTATAAATTTTGTCTTATAAGAAAAGTTCTCAATGATATATTAAGATAAAAAATTTTATAAATTTTAAGGTCCTTCGGTCACTTTCTTTTCAACTAAAAAAAAGTATTTTAATCGTTTATATTATAAACATAAAATTTTATAAGTTATAAAATTCCTTTAAAAATTTCTGTTACGGATATTAAATTAAATCATGGAAATTATTATGCACTTAAATCTTAGTTAAATAGAAAAAATTATTTTAGATTTTTTGCTTATTTTATCTTAACTCATACAATTACAGCTCATACCTTATGAATTCATACTGATTTAAACACAAAAGATATGCGTATCAAATGCAAAATGTCATCATTGTTTTAGTATTTTACTTAAATATGACATTTTATGTTTAATGTCATCTTCAGACGCACAAAATCATAAAAAATCTTTTACAAAAAAATTAGTATGAGTAAAACAAAATTGTATTGTATTTTGCCAGGAATAACATTTAAGTGAGAGACATAATATAGGGAGAGTTAAATGAAGGTATAAAATAATTTTGGGATAAACAAAGTCGACTCGAGGATATGTTGTAGGAAAACTCCAAAAAATATTTGAATGCAATAATAATATATCGTTGAAAGCTAAAGAGCTTAAATGTTTTCTGGACAAGTTTTGGTTTGGACAAGTTTATAGTTTCTTAAATAATTATTGTGTGATTAATTTTAAAATATCCATTTTCTGCATTTAAAATATCCATATTTCCAACTGTTTCTATATATTGCATATTACGACAGTAGAGTGTTTTTTACAAAAATATTCATGTGTATATTTAAGTGCTCGTATAAGCGTTTGCGTGTCAACGTTTTGTTTTATATCATAAATACGTGTTTGGAAAATTAAAAAAAAAAATTTATACAGAAAAAATAGACAAATTCTTTTAAACCTCGTTTTTTATCTCAAACTAAAAAATATCACGTTTTTCTTTTTTTTACTATAAATAGCTACACAATTTTTTATCAAACCTCTTAGAAAAAAATTCATACGTACACATATTCACATACACATACAAAACGAAAAATATAAAGTGTATTCAACATTTTCCTAATCATTTACCACTTGACATAATCGCAAAAGCCAAAAGGAAAAACGAAACAATGAAAAATAATTTTTAGGAAGTTTTTACTATGGCTAATATTACAGTGGAATGTATTGTAAACGTTTTTGAAAAAAATTTTTAACAACTAAAATTTTTTAACAGAAGTATCCGAGTTATAATAATTTACTATCAATATGTAAAGAAAGTCCTCCCAACGTGCTGAAACCAGCTAGTTTAGTTCTTCAGGTCAATTGCAAAATATCTTACCAATAAATCTGTTAAATTTCATTGAAATGAATTTAAGGTTTAAAAAAGTTATATAAGAAGAACGAAGAAATTGTTCGGGAAGACAACGAGGTTTAGTTAATTTTTAGTATGTTCCTCAAAGTATTGTTGTTATTGTTTAAGTGAAACCTTGTACAAAAGAAATTTAAAAATAAATTTGTTTAGTGATTTTTTAAAAGCACAAAATTTTATACGCAGTATTCTCTAAGAAAAAATATTAAAACCGAATAAATGTGACTATTTTGGCATATTTGTTAACATATATCAAAAAAGCTCCTAATCAGCACCGTCAATTTAAACATCCGCATAATAACCATATGCCTGAATAGGGTTTTAAGCTTTAAATACTATTATATATTGAAATTGTAAAATTCTACACAGTTACTTGCACTCTCTTCATCAACACAAGTGGTGATGAGGGTAAAATAAGTTTGTAATTCAGTTTCTAACGCCAAGAAGGAATAAACTAAGACCCCGTTATATATTATATTTATTCTTGCATCGTTTATCTATTATTGGCGTACTCACATCCACTTATAACATTTATTTTGAAGTACCTACAAAATTTTTTAAAATGCATCATGATGGACGGTATTAAATATTCTTCATAGCCGAATAGAGCATTTGTTGTAATTATCATCCTTTTGACTTTCTATAATTTTTCTGTAGAGTTTAAGTTAATAAATTCTCAATTAAATTTTTAATTTTATAAGTTATTATGATATGAAATATTCAAAGTTTCGTTAATTAGAGAGATACAACGCCCCGTGTGTAATCCGAAAACTTTACCTGTAGTAACGTATAATCAAAGAAATACTCATGTGATAAATTTCGTGAAATTTACCATTAATATGCCAAATTACAGGAAATTGAAATAAGTTTAAGTCGTAGTCCAGGATCAACATTTTTAATTTTAAGTTTGTTTTAGATATAAACAGGAAACTTCTTAGTTCCGTTGTTAATACTTAGACCAAATTTCAAAAGCTTGGACAATTATTGTGCCCACAAACAGACAAACGAACATATATAAATCAATTCAGATTTTGATTTGATGAAAGAATATCAATACTTTCTTACAAAAGGAATGACAGAGTTAACCACAAGCGGTGATGAAGTGGATATGAAGTCATAAATATTTCTTAAACTAAATGGGATAATCCCAACATGTATGCCTTATTTCTGTAGAGTGTTATAAGGACATTTTTCAATGGAATCGTAAATAAAATTTTGACGATTTCTCAAAAATATCAACACTTAAGTCAACTTCATATCAACTGTTCGCTCAAATCTATTGAAAAATATGCATAATATTCAAGTCATGTTTAATAAATAATATTTACCAGTTTCTAGTTTTAGAATTATTTAAAGCAGACGCTTTTGGATATGAGAGAGAGAGCGAGAGAAAAGTGAAAAACCTCCGTATACCTCCGTATAGATGAAAACAAATGAAAAGATGTAGCTCCGTATATACTTATGCACAAAAGCATTATACCCCAAACACCTAAGGTGGTGTAGGGTATAATAATAGTAAAAATAAAACAAAAACAAATTTATTGCAAAATCAATTTTGTCTGTTACATGTAGAGTCCGACAGTAAATGCTCGTTACCAAACTTTATACACCTGCAGACGTTATGCTCGTAAAAAGTGTGGTGCCAGAAGGGAGGAAATACCGGATGTTATCTTTAAAAACAAATTAGAATTTCAAACTCAACTCATAAGATTAACTTTAAAATAGTACGATCAGTCTTGTAACTTGATCAGCCATATTATTGCTGAGGCATTGTGAAACTTATGATAAATAAATAGTTGTGGAATACATATATGTATTTTATGGATTTCTTTTCAATATTCTTTTAACTTTTGTGCCCAATATCGTCCCACTGTGGATTATAAGAGAATATATATTTTTGTGGAGGTTAACGCCGTAAAAAGCCAAAATAATTCTGTATTGGGCTTTCGACTTTTTGTAAATTCTTTTCAAGTTTTTGGTAGCAAAAGAATTTGTCATCCATTTAAACACTTCATATTTTCTCATCATGTAGTTATTGTGGCTTAACAACATGAATGACTTTTTGGTATGTTAGTTTTCCCAAAAAAAGGAAAATGTTTGTCATTTACTAAGTCCCAACTACTTGTAACAATAACTATTTCAACATACTGCTGAGAGTCTTTTTAATGCCTGGTTTTCAAAATTGCTTTCCTTTCATTTCCTCACTCTCTCTATATTTTGTTTGTCATATTTCAGCCATTATTTGGTTACTTGTATTTTGTGTTTTTGACTGTGTGTGTATATATGTGCGTAGTTTTGTGTTCTGTTTCCTTTACATTTCTGCCTAAGTTACATGATTTCAACTGCTGCTGTTACGACTATTACTACTACTACCACTACTTACACTTATAAAATACTCTAATCTAGTAGTTGCTGTACAACTGAAAAATTTGTCGCACACTTAACAAGACCATAATTCATAATTTTAATTGTTGGCCACAATAAATTTTAATGTTTGAAAAGCCCACCGCAAAACAAATTGAGATTTCTCAAAAGAAATCCCACAATCATGAGATTTTTTGGGAAACATTTTTGAATACTGAAATATCGCCTTATGGTTGTAATATTTTATTTTTAATCTGCATATGTTGCATGAGTTTTACAAGTAATTTAGTTTTGTTTAGGGTTAAAGGTATTTCATGCTTAAAAGTGTTCCTCGATTTTGAACTTATTTTCATAATTGGAATGAGCTGTTTAAAAGAGGAAAAATATGTTTAAACAGTAAATAAAATTTAATCGTAAATATGTTGCTTGTTGTAAGTTTGATCAAATTGAAATCCTTGAATACAAAAAAATTCCACCAAGTTTTAAATGGGAATGACACAAACTCTAAATTAATTAATTAATTAAATTAAAAAAAAGTTAAGCGTACGTATTGGACAATTTTGCAGACTCCAGGTTACAAGTTTATAATTACTTGTTATACAGCCGATCTGGTTATTACACAGAGTGGGGAATTTTTTCTAGTAAATAAATCTGTATCATTCAATCGACTTGATGGATTTGCTTAACATGTAATAGTTATCATTAAAACTTTCAACCCAAGAATTATTTCAAATCTTTTTTATCAAATTACCTTTGCAAAACATGTCAGATATCATGTTTAATGTCAAACAAATGAATATATTGTTAATCTGATTAAAATGAGTTTCCAGAAAAAAGTTCATAGTAAAACTTTCAACAAAACCCAACTTGACCCTACAAAAAGTTGGTTAGCATTCAAGGGTCTGCCGTCGAACTCTTTCCAATGTTTTTAAACAGTACCAGGAGAAGTTTTCCGTTGATAGAAAATCTGATTCAGGTAGAATAAAAGATCCATATGATGTTTCTTAAGTCAAGAAATAGAAATATTTTCAAAAGAGCTCTCAACACATTCTGCAAGGAATGTAGTTAAAAATTTATATAGTTAAGAGTCAAAAAAATCTATATGCATAATGGCTAACGAACAGTATGTACTGTCAGATTTTTTTGACTTCCTGGTCAAAATTTTATGTATCTGCTCGGTGGAATGTTGAAGAAAAGTCTGGGACCCAAACAGCAGTCAACATTTTCCAAAAAGTTATTGGAAAGGCAAGCAATATGCAGATGCGTCAAAAGAAGTCAATCAATTATTACAACGGGCTCTATAAATACCGAAAATTATATCAAGGAATGTAACTTCCATTCATGAAACTTCATAATATGTCCATTTGTTTTTGGTCTTACTTGGCATCCCGTTACTATTTTAAGCAATCCCTAGAGCGATACAAGAACTATAGTGCGATATTTGTACCAAGAGATTCATATCCTCAAAACTGCCTGGAGCTAGGGCCAATGGGGAGATATTGGCCTCTTGTTAAATAAGAATTGAATTGAAAGGTGTCCAAAAGTGTGATAGATTTTAAACGACGCTGTACTACCTGTTCGAGCAAAGTGAAAGCATTAAGAAAAGTTAATAAGTTTTAATGATTAAACTGTAAGTTTAGTGGTTTCGATTTAATTAACATATATGTATGTTAAGAATTTTCCGACCTCAATTCTTAATATAATGATAGCTTTATTATGAATTGTAGAGTTGCAAACATTCAATAATAAACAGTGATACAAAATTATGTCAACTTTTTGTTTCTAGGATTTTGTTCTCTAGAGTCCACATTTGTTTTAGGTCTGGAAAAAGCCATTACCATATAATTATACACACATCGAAGTATTTGGGTTTTTATAATGTATAGGTTAAAGTTAAAATTTTTATCAAACTTATGTCGAATTCGAGAGGTCTGGACTTAGCCCAATAAGATTCATGATTTTGTACTTATACTTTATACATATTCTCTACGACTTATTAATGGCAATAAATCCTGAAAAGGCAAAAAGTCAGAATATACAGTCTTATGCTTACAACCACTTTATCAACTCTAGGTGTGTTATAAAGAGAGTTATAGAATACAAATGATAAACTTCATTGCCATCAAGTGAATCATATGGAGACATTGAAGACTATGAGTGCTTGCGACCATCTCTCACGTCCTCAAAATGGCAAATAAAGTGATATGATATAATGCGTTTAACCAGCTCATCGACAAAAAATTGTTCAAAGAGAGACAGTAAGAGAACACAAGTGCCCTACTGTGTAGAGAGCCTATTAGATACTACTTCCTAGGTGAAATCAATGCTAAAATAGCTAGTCCGTAGTTTATTATTTTATATTGTCCCATACATTATTTTTTTACGATTGAGGTTTTATGAGTTTTCTCAACTTAATACTCATTTTCGGCAAGATGCATTATATGGAAGCAATGGACTGATATTTATAAAAATAAAGATATTTAAGTGAGAGCTACGTCTCCCCATTTGTTGTATTTTAAAATAAATAAAATAAGAAAAACTACAAAAATTCCCTTTAAATTGTTATCAATATATCACTTTATTTTTGAGGTATCAGTATGTTGCATGTTTTTCCGCATAACTTTTTTCTGTTGATCACAGCGGCACTGTGATCAATATGATCACAATGCCGCTTTTGTAAAACAATTCAGTTATTATGTTTAATTTCAAACTATGAATATATTGTTAATCTGATTTAAATAAGTGATAAGAAAAAAGTTCGTACTAAAATTATAAATTATACAAAAAGTTAAACAAGCATTGACGTCAAATTGTCTACAATGTTGTTAAACAGTACCTGTAGATCTTGTACATTCATAGAAAGTCTGGTTCATGTAGAAGTATTGATCCACATAAACAGAGCACGGATCCAAAAGCAGTCGACATTTTTTAAAAAGTTCTTGATATGGCAAGTAACATGCAGTTGCGATAAAAGAAACTAATGGTTTGTTGCAACGGGCTCTATAAATATCGAAATTTATATCAAAGAATGTTTATAAAAATGGCAAATTCCATTCATAATACTTCATAATATGCCTACTTGTTTTTAGCCTGACTTGATACCCTGTCACTATGATAAACAAGCTCTTGTGTAGTACAAAAATAATTATAAGATATGTTAACCAAGAGAGTCAAATCCTCCAAATTGCCCGGAGCTTAGGCCAGTGGAGAGAGTGGCTTTTGTAAAAAGAGAAATTAGGAGCACAAAAGAGTTGTCCATAAGTGTGGTAGAATTTAAACGGAAATATGAAAGCTGTTCGAGGAAATTTACAGAGATCACTATAAAAACGATAATGAAAAAGGTTTAAAATCTTATTTGTAGTGATTGGAACTATAAAAAGTTATATCTTCTTTAAATCGTAGTGATAATTTTATTCAAATTTAAAAATTGAAACTGTAAAATAAGTAGTTTCGTTTTTATTAATATATATGTTTGTATGTATATATGTATGTATGTATGTATGTATGTATGTATGTATGTATGTATGTATGTATGTATGTATGTATGTATGTATGCATGTATTTATGTTACAACGTTTTAATCTTTCTCCTTTATAAAAGTTTCATTTTTTTCTTTGAAAATCAAAATGATCGCTTGTTCCGCAAAAAGTGTCCAGAATATTATACATTATTGAATAACTGGCAAATATTTGTCATTTTCTTAACAGTTTGATATCAATCCGAGTTGTTCTTCACTAAAGTCTTTTAAACCGCCTCAGACTTTAAGAAAACAGTAACAAAGAACATCATAGAATTTAAATGATATTTTGAATAATTAATTTTTTTTAATATCAACTTTAATTCCCCATTAACTTTTTTACATTATTGACAAAACCAAATTTTCCAATTTATTAAATTAGATTTTTGCATTTAACTGTTAACTCAATTCTGAAAAAAAACCCAAATCCTTAAATCTTTGGTATTAACTTTAACACGAACATTTTATTAAATTATTTAAAAATCTATTCAATATAAATCAGAAAGCTTCTTTATCAATATATGCAGTAAAATTATTCCAAAAGTGTCATTAGTATGCTGGCAAAGTAGTTGGTTGGTAGTTTCATTAAATCATCCATCAACATCAGTTACAGTCTGATAAATTAAAATAACAGAATGAAAGAACGGAAAAGGAAAAACTTTTTTTCTTTATTTTTTGGCAAACAAGCGAAAGCGATATTTTCGTTTTCTGTTGTTTTATATGATTTTATTAGAGCGCGTGTGAGTGTGTGTAAGTGTTTGTAAGTGGGTAATGTCACATTATTGATTTTTTGACACTTATCAATGTGTCAATGTAAAATTCACTTTTGATTTGTAGTAGTCATTCATTCAGCCAGTCACTCAGTCACAAATATCGTTCAACAAGAAAGTAACATACAGTTTTTGACAGTGATGGGATGTTAACATAAAAATCAATATTATTATTTACATATATTAAAATGGAAATTTTTCATTATTATTATCATTATTTTATTTTTTATTTATTTAAATTAATGCATAAACATGTCATGGCGTTTATTCACTTGAGTGTTTTTAATTATTTTGATTTTTTTTAAATAATTTGATTTTTCTTTTATTATTAAATTTAACAGATGAAGATGCGTGATAACGAAGTTTATAGAATTTTAGAAATTCTTTTGAAAAATAAGTTTTTGACAAGTTTATATAAATCATTTTTATGAAAAATAGATTTTTAATGACAGTGTTTATGCTTTAAATAAAACTAATTTTATTTTACAAAAATCCTAACCTCTAATTCTCTTTAAGTAATTATTATCTCATAAATTACGCAAATTATCTTTAAAACCCTTAGTGTCCACTTATATGACACCTTAAGTCATTTGTCTGTAATTTTTTTATGTTTTATTTAAGTTCTAAACTATGATTCTCCCAATTACCAAATAAAAACCTGACACGGCAAATAAAAAACTAAAAATAGAACATCAACCTAGTTTTTTTTGCGAAATTTTCACAAAATACTTTACAAACATTCAAACAAAAAACCACGAGTATTTGCCACCATGTACTTTATTCCAATAAAGAGGTAACTTGTTATTTTTGTGGTAAAATAGCAATAAACAAACAACAACAAAAGTAATAACAAAAACAGATGATAGACAGCAGTTGTGACAATAAGAGGCAAACAGTACCCTTAAAATAAGTAGTACGAATGAGTATCTATGAGATGTTGCACAGTGGGTATAAAAAGATAATAATAAAATTAATTTTAAGCGGCAAAAATTTGGTGAAGTAAAATTTCAATAAATTAATTCAATAAAGCATTACATAATGCTTTGTACTGCACGGTGGTGTAAATGTAGCTCTAGAGTCAATGGAACGCAAATTTAAGTTGCCTCTAATTGGTTCCATTTTTTATCAAAATTTTTCAAAACTTGAGCATATTTTTTATCATCTGGCAATGGTTTTTGCCATGCGTCCAATAAATGCAGATTTTTTTAGACCAAAAACAAAAAATCCCATTTTCTTCAAATTTTGGAAAATAAAAAGATATTGACTTGAGTCTTTTGTTCTGCTTTTGAAAGCAGAAGTCTCCTATGATTTGTTTAAAGGATTTCCTTTTATACCTAAAAAAATGAAATATGAACTTGGGTTAAAGCAATCGTTTTTATAAAACAAAATGGGTTAATTTCTAAACTTGGCCGCATAATATAATATTTTAAAGCTAAACTTCTTTATCCCTATGTAACACTTCCTATATATCTGATCTGTGCCGATCAAAATTCCATATTTATGAAAAAATCGATTGTGTCTATTTCGATTCTTTAATGTCCTTCACTACACATTTAAGTATTGTGTATTCATTGGCAATCTAAAATCATCAATGATATGCAGGTTGGGTCTGTCAAATATAGAGTTCCTTAAAATAGATAATTAAGGTCAATTCAATAGTAGTTATTTTCCCTTCTTCCTCATTACCGTTCACTGAAATAAGAGAGATTACAGCGCGATGATTAGAGAGCTCAAAATTTTATTATAGAAAATAGGTCAGAATTGCTTTAGGAGCGAGTGTATGCATTTGACAAAATTTAGGCATTATCTATAAAATGCAACCGGTTCGTCAACTATATGGTCCGTCTTTTCATGACCGAGAGAAACTGGCTAGTTCATCTATTATTGTTGTTATTAGAATGAACTATTATCATCGGATGTGTAACCCGCATTATTACTAGACTATTGGTACAAATTTGAATATTGGTGTAAAATTTTCTATGTAACATAAGTCACAGTTTTTCCACTAGAAAAAATTAAATATGCTTTTCATAAGTCGCACTATAGAAGCCATAGCCCGCATCAATTTGGGATGTGGCTTCAACCGCCTATTCTATCGTCACCAAAACATCAGAACCCCAAACCAGAGAAAGAGTAGGTATACACTAGTGAACATTCTCAGAATCATCATAAATCCAGATAAAGGATACTTTATATCATGTATATTTAGCCATGCATATCTCATCAACTGTTGAGTCTAATTGCTGGCATGCCGGTTATACCTTTGGACTCTGAGTCATTCGTTAACTAAATTGGATACATTTGTCAACATATTAATTTTTAAAGTAATGTTTTTAAGTCAGTGAAATTTGGACTGAATGTCTATTGCTGTCGTAAAATAACTCTAATTTTAAAACTGCACAAAAAGTTAAAGATGAATATCTGAGAACATCTAAAAACTGAAAATTCGTATACGGATTATAAATATACTGATTGTTTGAGCATCGTGAAATTTAGCCATAAGTGAAAAATCTAATTCACTAAGAAATTGTTCAGTGGGAACGCATTTTCCTAGTATTTTTGAAACAGCAAATTTGATGAAATTCGGAATAAAGGTTAAAGGCTTATTAAATATTACTATCGGGGGCAGTATCCGCTTAAAAAATTTTTTTTCTTGGACATAAATACCTCAGATACAAATTTCGTGAAATTTGTGAAGTAAACAGAGTATATAAATGAGCATATTATGAGGTGACAAAAAGACTTTTAACAGATTGAAAACTGCAGAAGCGAAGCATCGTATATGAATATTTTGCGAAATAGACAGCTCAATCTAAAATTTTAGTAGTTACAAGATTTTTTCAGGAAATTCAAGACGCAGGTAAATTAAGGGGTGCAGGTGAATTAAAGAGCTAGATAGCAGTAAACAGAGAAGACATATCTGTATAAATAGGTAATGCGGAATAGGAAGGACTAATAGGAAGGACTCGATTATATTTTAAACTACATTTTAAACCTCTACAAGAATTAATTTATCAAACAAATGAAAATATTTGTCTCTATTTCAGATACAGGAAAATTTTTAAAGATTACATAACACAAATGTAAACAATCTAGGCTATTAAATGAAAAATTAAAATTTTCGTACCTAAGTCTGTATAGCCCAGCTTCCAGGAGGTAAGATATCTGTTATTAAAATGCCAAATACTAAAACTCTCTTTTATATCCTTGTTAGAAACCTGGTAAAATTTTCATAAAAATCTAGTTTATTTCCAAAAATCAATAATAATAATTAACACTTTAAATTTTATTTTCTTTATCCTAGCCCACTGTTCGCCATTACTTTTCATCATCATCGTGTTTAAAACAAAATTGTTGTTGTTGCTATTTTTCATTAAGTATTTTTATGTTTTTGTTTTTGTCGCCATAACCCTTAAAACTCAAATGATGATGAAAAACCTTGTGAATGTTTTTAAGTCTAAATAAGTGATAACACTTCACTTAAGCTTAAGTCAGTCGTCATTTATGGTCATTTTCATAATTACGTGCTCTGTACGTGATAAACATGGATTGTTTAGTTGGTTGGCAGTTTGCATTTGTGAATAATTATCAATGTGTGTGTTTATGTGTTTTTGTGGAAATTGCTGCTCTTGTTGTTCTTTTTATTTTTATACCCTCCACCACCACAAGTGGTAAAGAGGGTATATTGACTTTGACATTACATGTGTTACTTTAAGAAAGAATCACCTCAGAACCCATAACGTATATATATATTTTTGCATCAAATCAAAATCTGAGTCGATTTTGGCTATGTCCGTCTGTCTGTTATTGGCACGACACTTCTCTATCAAATTTTACCATAGTATTTTCTGTAGTCCTGAGAAATTGCATATTTAAAACCAGCAAAATTGATTTAGTTTGCTAAAAGATATGGACCGATATCTGAGGCAAATACAAGTTCAAGCGAAGAACTTTCGTAAAATTGTCATCATAAATCGACAAATAAAAATGAAATTTTGTAAAATAAAAATATAATCAAAATCGGATCATTAGAAAAAAGTTATAGCCAAAAATATAGCAAATTTTATGACTCATTAAGTTTTCCCGTGATATATTTAACAAAAACTTTAATAAAATGTAAACGTTTTTCATTGTATGTGTGGGTATGTACGTATGAAACACAACGTTTTTACTTCACACGCATTTGGGATAGAGGTTATTGAAGTTTCTGCATATATATAGCATTCTCACTTGTTATCTAAACAGTCTGTCCTTTTAGCCCCATTTAGCGCTCTGCTCATACTGTTAACATCTGTCTGTCAAACATTTGGTAAATTATATTGTGATTAAAATTATTTTTTTTTGTCGTCGTTTAAAATGTTTTAGATGCTTTTAGCTGTTTTTATAGCAAAAATATTGTTGATGGTGTTATTATTCTATTAAAGTGCTTATTTGCACCTTTATCCATCATTAGCTGTTTTGTTATCAGACATTTTTAATGTTAACACTCAGCAACTCAAACAATTAGAAGTGAAAGCCAGACAAAATGTTAAATTAATTTAATTATTCATATTTGGATATTCAAAATTTTAATGAAATTATTTTGTTGTTTAAATATTATTAAAGCAGAAAATTTTAATTAAAAGTAAACGGTTCGCAAAAGTTTTGGACAATATATGCAAATATTGATTGTAGAACTGAATTGAGGTCAAGACAAGCTAAAGCATTTGAGACATTAATAATCCATCGGAATATGGAAAATTTCCATTTCATACCAAATAAATATTTTGACTTGGGCGATTATCCATACAGCCCTGCTAGATTTGGCAGGAAAATGTTATAGCCAGTCAAGCCCGACTATGTTATACCCTGCACCAAAGTTTATGAACGGCCCTCATATAATTTGCTTATATTCTTATATTCTTCTTACTTAGTTTGCAATATATTACAATATATATGAAATTTTTTCTAGAGGGTTATATAAGATAATATATATAACATATATATTGTTTTATAATCAATATATTTGTATTTAACATCCTTACTAGTTATATATGTATCAGTACGATAATGTGCTTCTTTAATAAAAAATCGGAATATATTTCAAACTTCTGCAGAAAGTACGATTTCATAAAGGTTATACATGTAGTCAGAATGTGAAAGAAAGTGGATCGCTGATAACTTTGTAAATTTGTTAAATTGTATACGACATGCAAATACAGTATAAACTTATGGTGTGAACGGTTTGATTTATTACGGAACTTTCCCAGAGATTGTAGAGGTCAACATAAGTTACGCATAACTGTACTGTTCAAAAATAAAATATTCACTTAGATTAGATATGAAATAGTAAGTTTTTAACTAATAGTCGTTGGTCAATTGTAGTAGCAGTGTAGTAGTGTTGTGACTAAATTGTTGTTGCCATTTGAAAGAGAGATTGACTGCTTCTTGCTTGTAACGAAGGAACTCAGTTTATCGAAAAGGTAAAAATGTAACAATATCTAGATTGATTGTTACATCAGATTACATTATTAGAACAAATTAAGAATGGTTTTATCCATTTAAAAGTCATGTAAGAAGTTATTTAAATGCATAGAAATTGGAATAAATATGAAGAGAGACGTCGAAAGTGTTCTCCATAAATCGAAAGTAATGCTTTAACGCTACCAAAATTAGAAGTTTATACAACATATTGGTATCGAAGAGAGAAAGTGAATTTATAATTTATAAAAAAGTATCAACTAGCCGAATCAACGCCAAAGCCAATTATACGTGCCACCAAGATAATGATTAGAATTATTTTCTGTTGAAACTTACTACTACTAACTTATTAAGACGATCAAAATAATCGACCAGATTAAATGTTATAATTTGCCATACATATTTTTGCCATTTTTTATGGGTTGAATTTTCATAACATGGATAAATTTAATTTTGATGTTTTGGAAAATAATTCATTTAATTTAAAAACCCACAATATTAATTACACAAAGCACATAAAAATACTTTAAATTATTGGAAAATAAGATGGAATAATTTCAATAAAATCTCATTTTTATTTGAATAAACATGGATTAAGTTTTGTCCGCCTGTTAAGAATTTATTGGTCGCAATTCATAAAATATCAAAAACGAAGCTTACTTGAGATACATATGAAATGGTTCCTCGAATCGAAAAGAGTAATAACCGAAATATGTAATGGTTTAAGTAAAGTAAAGGAACCTATATTATGTGTCAAAAATCATCATATAATTTTTGTACTTACTTTTCTATTTCCTTTTGGTATTACACATAGAATGACAATAATTAAAAAATAAAATAAAAAAATTATTAGTAAATAAATAAATAAATAAATAAATAAATAAATAAATAAATAAATAAATAAGCAAATAAATAAAATTTTAATTAGTTTTGAACATATATAATATATTAGGAGACTACCTTTACATGGAGCAATAACCATGGGAGATTTCATCTGAGATTTGTAGATTTATGTGTTATGTATTTAATTTTACATAAAATTTAAATGTTTTTAACAATGTAATTAAGTTGCTTCAGAACTAATAACATTTAGTTATCACGCACTAATTTTTTTCATTTAACCTATAATGTATAAGCGTATGCATTATCTTTAATATATTAAGTATACGCCATTATACCGTTAAGCAAAATTTGTAACGTTTGCGTTTGAGCAAAAATTGTAACAATCAAAAAAAGTTGTGCTACCACCACTTTTAAGTATACCGTTTGTCTCAAGATCATTTTCTAAGTCAATTTTACGATGTATGTCCGTCCGTCTGGCCGGCTGAATGGCTGGCTGGCTGTCTGTCCATGTAAATATTTTAAACAAAATTCATTAATATTAATATTCTTAATAATATTCTTAATAAAATTGGACACGTGTCAATATTTTGGCCCAAGGACGATGCCTATTAAAATTGGTGAGGTTGAGTCCATTATTTCACCTAGCCCCCATAAAAATCTTCCTGAAAAAGTCACAAAAGTACTGAATACGAAGTGATTTTAATAAACTTGGCACAAATTAGTAGTATGATATTCCGAAATGATAAGCCAAATTATACGAGGATTGGTCCATTATTTCTCATAGGTCCCATTCAACCTCCCTTCCAAATATCACTCTGAAGGCTTAAATATTACGTTGATACAGTAATAAGAATTGAAGATATCAAGATATATGTAAGCAAAAACCGATAACTTCTTTTAGCTCCCACGTAACACTTACAGAAATATTCTTTTAGAACACATGAATGATAGCTTCAGTATAATGTACTCTTAAGCATAAATAAAAAATTATACGAGGGTAGTTCATTGGTTTTGGTAGCTTCCACTTATAATCAACAATGTATGTAGGGTACTAAATGGTCCAAAAAATTATGATGGACCAAAAAATATTTACACATTAGTAAAATTTTCGCTTAAAAACTTGTTAAATTCTAAATAAAAAGCGATTTTTAAGCGAATTTTGGCACAAGTTAGTCTTATAATATTCTAAAACAACGTGTCTAAATTTGTTAGGGTGGTTCCAGTTTGTCTCCACATAAATTATTTTAAGAGGAAAAATATTACATAATTTATGAATCTTATGGTCAAATTTAGATAAATGAGCAAAAATCAGTTTGCAAAATTATACGACGATGGGTTCATAATTTCTTGTAGCTCCCATATAACCCCGCAGTAAAAATTGAGGGTCATCACTACCTCAAACTATCATTTTTAACAGACAATGTGGTTTAGGCTAAGGAGGATATTGAAAAGACTACAGTATAATACCCATCATGGCTCAAAATTCTATTTGTTAGAAATATATAAAACATATTCTTGCAGAAAATCAATCAATGTGATTTGATGTAGCTGTATCAGTTTATCCTCCTGTCTGTTGTTTGCATACTGACAACCACAATTATTGACTCAGCTCAATGAAATTTAACCTTGGTTTCTGGTTATTTTTAAACCGGCAAAATTGGTTTACGATGAGTAAAAGTATAAAAGTAGACTAAATACTTTTTGGATAAGGCATATGGGAGTAGTATCAGCCTTACTTTCTAAAACTTTAAAATAGTATCTCTGAAACGGTTAGAGGAAATATCATGAAATTTGTAGCATTGATAAAGCCTTTTGTAATAATATAATTTACACAAAAAATTATTGTATAGTGCACGGATGAGTGATGTACAATTATAATCAAAATTTTTAATGTCAGATTTCTCTGAAGCCTTTAAATTTTATGAAATTTGGGACATCGATGAATCCTTAATATAAAAAGAGCAGCGAAGTGGAATGCACATTTCTAATATCACATATCGCTCTAAATAAATATTTATGAGAATCTTTATTGAAAAGTAGAACGTAGTCATATATATTATATATCAACTTTATGAAGTCTTTGAAGTTCCATTCTGGTTTTACAAATAGAAATACAAACTTATTATAACATAATTTAATGGACATTCATAAAAATTTCTTCAACCACATTAGTGGCATTTTTGTTGGTCATCAAATATTCTATATAACGCACATATAAATTTGTCATTAAGAAATTAGTCGTTTTATCGTATCAATATTTAAAGATAAGTGACTTTTAAGGTTTTTATATTTCGCAAATAATATAAATTTCAATACATAACATATTGAGATTCATCTTCAATATTAAATCCCTTTTTACATAAATATCTTTTTGACTTAATTTAGCTATAACATATGATAATTTTATAATTTCACCATAACAAGTGGTGAAGAAGGTATATTAATTTTGTCACTTCGTGTGTGACAATTAATTAAAACCAGCAAAAATGTTTAAGAAACTTTCGTTAATTTGTCATTAATAAATCGATAATTTATAATGAATTAAAATTTCGCCATAATATTAAACTTTATGTAGTTTACTATCATATTGTATACGTTTATGAGTGTTTGTGTGAGTGTGTATTTACGAAACCTAACGTATTTTATTCATACGCATTTGTGGTGAAGGGTATTGCCAAATTCAGCATAGATGTATATAGCATTCTTACTTGTTTATATTTTAAGACAAATTTATTGCTCACACGTACATATTCAAATAAGTGAAATTATCATTAATTCTTAAAGAAGTTGTAGGCAGTTTTACTTTTGTTACAAATTATACATTTAAGTACATTTTAAGTAGGAAAACTTAATTTTAACATATTTATTTAATTCATCAACGCCAATTTGTTGCAATCTAACCCACTAATCTGACATATTAATTTTAAATGAACTGACTAACAAGAAAACTGAAAATGCACCGTGAACTCAGATGGTGTCAATTAAAAAAAGATGATAAAATTTTAATGTGAAATAGATGAAGTCCTCTATATTATAGATAATTTTGTAAAGGAACGCTACACATAATTATTTCAACACACATCTTAGCATGAATAAAGTGGCTTTGAACTTAACCTGGAGACTTTAAAATTTTTACGTGATATTTTAACCAGGTCTTATCCATAATTTGAAAATATTCTTGAAATTCATAAAGCCCGATAATGTAATAATCTTTTTCTTTCATTTTTATTAATGACTGTAAAAAACATTATTATGGTGCCTATATTTATGTGAAATTTATGAGTTTGAAAAGTACTTTTTGCGGTGGGTTACATCGGAACTAGAAGAAATGACGTATTTAATTTTGAACATCGATTTTAGTTATCTTTATTTGACCAATTATTACAGTATTAAATTATATTTGAGATTAATGCATTTATAAGAGATATTTGAAAGGGGCTTTTATGGGATCTATGAGAAATACTGAACCCACCCTCACATAATTTGTCACATCAATAATAGAAGACTTATTTATGAGTAATTATTATATCATATTTTAAATTTCAAAAAATATCCATTATTTTTCTGTATTCTTTACCACTGTTGCAAACACTATATTTGCTTTACAAACATTATTTTTTGCACATACAATTTCCTATTGTTTTTCTTTCAAGGTTTGCAACTTCATTTGCAATGGATATCGATTTAGAAAAATCTGATTTCATTTTTTCTTTTCCTTTTTTGTATTTGTACTTGAATATGTACTTGTTATTTCTCTTTTTGTTCTCTGTTGAAGCCTGTGAATAAATAATTTATTTATATTTTCAAATAACAGCTGAGGTTTATTTTAGAGGTTTTACTTTCAACACATGCAAATGAAATGAATTTATCAGAGATTTTAGAAATTTCAATAAAAAATTCAAACAAAAAATACATTCAAAAATTTAATAAAAGAAAACTAACAAAAATAAAATTATATATGGGGCAGTGAAAAAACTTTAATACATATAAATGAGATATATAATTTTAATAAATAAAATTTAAATACATTTTCGATTTGACTAACTAACACAAATAAATGAGATATATGTATTTTTAATTTTTGATGAGAAATTCAAAAATTTAAACATTAGATTTAAAACAAGTAAAAATTTTATGCCGGTAAAACCTTACTTTGTTACCCTACACAACAATATTGGTTACAAATGGTAGTTACGAAATATTTCCGAAAGATAGAAGAAGTGAAGAAATCATGGTCCGAATCTTGTATAATTTCGCACAAAGATATTTGTTTAAATTTAAATTTTACGTTTATGTGAGATTACTGTCCTTCTAAGAAATATTTGGAAGGATCATTTTATGGGACCTATTAGAAATATTGGACTGATCCTCGTATAAGTTGGCATATCCTTTCAGAATATTATAGGATTTTATTTTATCAAATCACTTTATATTTAGGATTTTTAAGAATCAAAAACCTCATACCGGAAGGATATTTGTATGGGAGGTATTTTATTTTCTTTTAAATGTTTACGAACACAATAGTTTCTTCTTAAAGAAATTACGGACCAGACTTTCGGAAAGTTTAATTTTATGACCAATTTTTCTATTAGAACATCCTTACTCTTGATGGATGTTACGAAAAACAAATGAACGACCATCGCATAATTTGATTTTCTCATTTATTCTTATGTGTGCTCTACATTATTGGGATGCCAACTTTTATGTGAAACTTATTTGGTATAAAATTTTCTGGGGTGCTATTTGAGATCTACAATATAATTTTGCACATCCGCTTTGCTTATATTATTCTTAATTTGATCAGTTATTATTACAATGATAATGTATATGTGATGTTTTTTTAACCTTATTTTGAGAGGACATTTGTTTAGGTATCTGATATATTGAACCAACAGGTATAATACCATTATTTCTGTGTGTTAAAACGTCGGGAAAAACTTTTAATACCCCTACCACCTACGGTGATGTAGGGTATAAATAGAGAACAAAACAAGTAAAAATATATATCGTCGGTCATGACCTACACCACATTGTTGGTTGTAATTGACTCTTTATATTAAGGATTTTTATGATCTTAAAACCCGTTTCGGGAGGACATGGGAACTATGTATATAATTTCAAAAATTGCGTGCTGTAGATTATTTAAAAAGTTTACATGGACGGACATCGTTACTTAAAAGTGGGTATTACACCATTTTTTATCTACGTTACAAACGACCTACGGTGGTGTAGCGTATACATATTAAATCCGTTATAGAAATGTGCGTCAGAGCACAAGATCAAATTATAAAATTAAATTCTAAAATTTTATTATCGTCATTTTTGTTTTGTGTGTTACATAAGTTATATGGGATATATTTTGTTATCCTTTTTTAAAGTTAAAATTGTAAATTTTATAATCATTAAATTTTTAAACAAGATATTTTTTAAATATATATATTACTTTTAAGTATAATAATATTTATTCAAGTGTTAGTTTTCTATTTAATAAATATGTCTGTTTTACAAAGTAAACAATTTCCTTTTTTCCATTGCAATTATTAATAATTTCTTACATTCATTTTTTTTTCATTTTATTATTATATTACAACAATTATGTATTGGAAAATTTGTATTTGTGTATGTATTGGTATGCTTACAATATTATGAATGTACATCCTGTAATAAATATTTCAATTATTTTGGCTCCAAGCCAATAGCGTCAAAAATGTTTTAGTTATTATTATTCTTTTTTATAGAAAAAACATAATGTATTCATGAAAATATATACTAACAAACATAATGTCAGTATTTATCAGAGTATGGGAAAACTCAGAGCAAAATCTTTATTTTCAATTGATCTTATGTTTAATAAGAATACTTATTTTACTCTTCTTTCAGTTAAGAGTAAACAGATAAGAATTCTATATTCGGCCACCACAAATGCTTGCACAAAATACATTATGGGCTTGAAATGATTCCTTCTAAGGCATTACACGCGGAATGACAAAGTTAACATACCCTCTTCACCACTTATGGTGGTAGAAGGCATAAAAACTGAATTATTTTTAACTCTCAAATATGCGAAATGGTTTAAAAACAGAAAATATGCTTGTACACACACAAGTACACGAAATAAATTCCAAGTCGCAATAAAACTTACTTTTGCTGTTTTATACTAAAAAATGCTATAAAAACACATAAAAATTCATACAACAAAAGTAAGTACTAAGGTTGTATATACAAACATCCTTTTTTCCGCTGAAAAAAAAAAAAAAACATTTTTGACTGCTATAAACAACCTTAATACAATTTGTGTAAATCATTCAATTTTAAACTCTTATTTTCGATTTTGCTTCTTTTTTATTTATCTCCTATGATGTTAACCTTTTTTATAAAACTTTTTTAAAATTAATATAAAACTCTTTTAAAGATCAGATCGTAGGAAGAATAAAACGAAGAGTCGAGAACCGTACTTTGGAATTTATGTATGAATATAAATGTGTTTTAATACAAAATATTACAACGTTTATGTAATTTTATTTTTGTTTTCTATAAAAAATAAGCATTACAGAAAATAAAATGAAAAAGGATACAAGCAATAGTTATTAGAATAATTTATTGTTAATTGTTTAAATATTGTTATTACAATATAATTTCTATATTTTGTTTTAGTAAATAAGTTAAAATGCTTGTATAATAGATTTTTTAAAAATATATACAATTTAAAATTTTAAATTAAATAAATCAATTATTTGAAGTTTTGTATGAAATTATGTATTTAAAGATATATAAATATCGAACTTAGTTTCTCCTAAATATATTTTCAAAACTCTGCATATTCAATAGCAATGTATAACTGGCAGTCGGTTCTCTCTCCACATATTTTAAAATTAGCAATTACTTAACACTTTAGTGTATATTGACGTAAAGCTGGAACATACCACTAATACGGCTACCAAATTATTACTATGAGTAAACGCATACTGTTGTAGAATTACCACAATCAGGACAATATATTTTCTCAAGTGGCGGAACTTTTTTGTTACATGTAATAATATCAATGTAGCTGTATTCTGTAACAAACGACCATCAGTAACAGTGTTGAAATGAAACTTCAAAAAAAAAAAGCCCAGAACCCGTTCAACATCTTCTACCTTATACCGAAATTAGATAATTTTAGTCACTGGCCCGATAACCGCATTCGCGACAGATACAATACGTTTTGCTTCGTACATACACACTCACATATACACTCACAAACTTATGTAAAATATAAAATTTTTACTCAATATTTAACGTAAGTCATAAAATTAGTTCTAGTTGTGGCTATAACTTTTTCGATACTAAATCGATTTTGATAATTTCGGAAATAATAATGAAATATATCTGAGTATAGCAAATGTTCAGGCATAACACACAGAAGGAAAAAGTAAATATAGCCTCTTCAACACCTATGTTGGAGGGTATAAAAAGGGGACAATAGTGTAAATTTTATAAGGTAGACATAAAGGAGCGTGCAGTGGAAAATGTCATTTTTCTCAAGCGTACCGATGGTAATGGACAGCGAAATAAGGGCCACTATTACGTACTTGAGAAGGATCTTTATTGAGGTTATAAAATCTGTATTACTATATAATGTCCAACAATAAATACGTTCATCGAATGATTTTCGCAAAGTTCTTGAGATCGATGACTATGTCGATGGCAGGTACATTGTGATCGTCTTCGATCCTAACGCTAGGATTTATAGAGTGTAAGCGATGTTTCCAAGCGACATGGAAGGATCTTGGTATTTAAATAATATTTAGGTTAAATGATGATTGTAGCATCTCACAAGTAGATATTTATGATACTAAAAGGCCCGCCAACTTGCTCAGGTATAATCAGACATCGGAAAATATCATAATCTTCATCGACAGCAAAATAAATAATTTTTAGAGTATTAACATCTGAATGACAGAATTTTTTAAAGCATTTAATAAGAAGTTCTTTGAATTGGTTGATTTATATTCTTGGTCACATTATTTGTTTTGGGAATGACAATGCAGATGGTTTAGCCAGTCAAATATCTATAATCTGGCACATGGTTTAATATAACTATTAGACTTATTCGCGTCCAATAATGTTAACATCTTCTAAAACCAATTCCAGGAGGAACTTTTGTATGCCGCCTTTAGTGTAAAAATAGACACATCCTCTCTAAGATTTTGCTAACAAAGTTTACATGAGCAGCCAGATGGTCGGACAGAGGGACGGACATCCTTAAATCGATTCAAAAAGTGATTTAGATTACAACGGTATACTTAAAGGTGGCAGTAACAATTTGTTTCTGTGCCTTACAAATTTAAGCACAAATGCATTGTACCCCAACCACCTATGGCATTATTAAATGCGTTTATGGAAATATGCATCAAGTATATTTCTACATTAATTCAGTGCATTTGAAACATGCTGATTCACTAAAAAATCAACTACATTTAAAATCCAAATTTACATAAATTAATTAAATATGAACCTAATTAAGATTTACTTAATAATTTTACTTAAATTTTTATTTAATATAATTTATCCACAACAAAGAATATAATTTTGAGAGTCAAATATTTTGAAAATTAATATTTTGTGGTTTCACATTTCTATATATTTTTCCACATCAATCAAATTATTTGGTTGCCAAAAATATGTATATAAAATTACAACTAAACCAAATACAATGTCATGCAACAAATATATTAACGCAGATATCTGAAAAAGAAATACAATGTTTGACAGTAAAACATCTATTTTTATTTATGTTTTAAAAATTATATGAATTGACAACCTTTTAAACATAAATATTGAATCATCATACCAGTTAAATAACAAAAACACCATAACCTACGAACAAATGTAAGCACAGTGGGGAATAGTATTAGATATTTTTAAGTAAATACAAATTTAACCTTTTTAAAAATTCATTGAATTTAACTGGAATTTCATACAGATATAAAAGAGTTACAGAAAAATTGCAACTTAAAAGATTGAAATAACTAGAGACCAATTACTCTGCTTAACATCCTACGCAAGGATCATACAAAAATACTTCAAATTATTATGAGAAAAATCTTATCTAATTTAACACCCTACGCGTTATGCGAACAGTCTCTTGAATGGCATACTCCCCTGTACAGACATTTAAAGAAAGCCGACATCATCAGACGAAATGTCATAAAGAAGTCATTGAGAAGTAAAGTAGTACCCTAAAGAACTTTCAGTTCTTCAGAATGGTAATGTCAGCCAACCGTTTCAAACAAATGATGAAGTAAAACAAGGATGTCCGCTATTACCTCAGCCATTTATCATCGAGCTGGATGATATTATAAAGTCTCTTCAGAGAGAAGAGGATCACGTAAGCAGAATTAGAACACTTGGAGTCAACAAAATAAGTATAGATGTATATGCTGCAAGTGGAATATGTAGATAACATAATGAAATGCTTGTGCTAAAGCAGACGTTAATAACAGACTCAATAAATCGAGGGTGACTGTAGGACTATTAAAATAAATTTAGAGATGCTCTCAAATATCAAGACAAATAAAGCTTAGAAACCATATGCAAACTTAACACTGTTATATGAAATTGAAATCCATTATTCTGATCTACTGATATCAGCAACATAGATCTCCTGCACATTACAAACGACGAATCCATAAAAATAAAAATAAAACGTAGAAAAGATACGACTGGAGATGTTCAATACTCTTGAAAATGGAAAGGAAGTGAAGCTTATCATTACATGTTTTGTATTTGGATTACGTAATTTCTTTGTATACTGAACTATTAAAATAGGAATTTGAATATTCTATATTCATATGATAAATATTCAATAGAATGAGACATCCTTATTTTATGTTTGGAGCATTTTATTTATCTCCTACAATTTTTGAGATAACTAGTTAATGCACCAAAATATTTGAGATACTGTTTCAAATGTCATAATGTCCTGTTAAAATTCAACCCACTGTAACCAAACGCACTTCAATTATAATCAACTATATTGGTATTCGTTGGAGGTTAAAAACAATTGTTAAAATACATTATTATTGAAAAGCCAACCGAAAAATATAACAACAATATAAATAGCTATAGAAAGGAGAGAAAAAAATGGAATTGTTCATGTCTTGCTCGAATTGTTAAAACGCACGCACCCGTCTTAATTAATTTAACACGAAATCAGTCAACCGATAATAGACAAAATGATCTACTCGTGTTCACAACTAAAACAAAATGGCTTTATTACATGCAACTATACAAATTTCTATACATTTATAGGTAATAATAAATAAATTAGTGTCAAATAAATGGTCAATCCTAGTTGACTAAGGGATATGCTAAATCGAAAAAAAGGAAATTAAAAGAATGAATATCAAAAGACATTTCAGGCTAAACATAAACATTTTTATTTTTATTTCTCCAATTTTAGTTTTTCTTAGTAGAGTGCTCAAAAATTCTACTTTTACATACATTTCTTCCCGTTACCTTTATACCAACATTATCCCTGCTTTTGTTTGCCGCCTCCCCGTTTGTTATTGTTGCGTTATTTGAACACAGTGATTAGAATTCCAATGTGACAAATTTATTATTACTATAATGGTAAATTATCTTATGGATGACCTGACAAATGATGGAGGCGGAATGAATTGATTAACGAAACATTTATTTTTATTTTAGAAAATTTGAACAAAAACGCACAATGATAGATGGTGTGTAGGTATTTCGATATAAGTCAATTGTTAAAGTTATAAAATTATTTTTTAATAATTTTTAACTTTTTCATTATTGAAAGTTTAACTATAATCAGTGTGTAAGGAAATAATGTCAATAATTTAATAACTAACAATTAAACAATTGATTTGAAGAACACATTAATTATTTAGAACTTTAAGGCTAAAGTCGATTTTTAAAGAAATTTTATTTAAAAACATAATTTTTGCATTAAAGCAAAAATTAATTAATATAAGCAAAGAAATTGCTTATATTAATTAATTTTTTGTTCGATTTTGCTCCTATCACCAAATGATAATATTATTTAAATAATAACTTTGTTATTATTTCAATTAATTTTGTAATTATTTTAAATTAACTTCATGATTGTTTGAATTACTTATTTTAATTATTTTAATCATTTCTTATAATTAGTTCAAAAATAGTTGCTTTTGACAATTTCTGATATAATAAAATTTTAATTAATTTAAATTTTTTATTGCGAACTTTCATAAAAGTTCGATGTATGAATATGTAATTTGTTACGATCCAATAAATAAGACCAATAAATTTACAAAAAGACAAGAATATATGTCAGATAATATTGATGTTACTTGGCGTATAAATTCATTTACCAGTTAATGTTCAAGCCCTTTAAGAAACAACATTTATACGTATCCTTGAAAATTGTTTTTGATGATTTCACATAGCTTTTACATTAACTGATTATGTTTCAAAGAATCTTGAAAATTTGCCTAACATTTTCATGCCCAATTGTCACAGTGATTCAGAGGACTTAGTTGGACAAACCACCCAATTAGCAGTATTTCCTGCCAGAGGTCAAGATGCAAATATCGATGCATGCGAACACAAATTGATGCAAAGCGATATGACAGCACTTGGATATGTGTGGAATAATGCCTCTAACAACTCTGTAAAAGAATCTGAAAGGAGCACGAAAGAGAAGTCCACGTGAAAGGTTGTCATTGAAACGTCTAAAACCAAATACCAGATTTTGGTTCTGTAGAAATGACCTCTTGAAATTTACTCCAATGACAGGTTTAAAGCACCGTTCCAATTCGCAAACCCAGATACAGTGTTACCATAGATGCTTGTGATTTTTTGTGTACTGTTTTATACAAATTTCCCTTTTTGTCTCCTTTCTTAAAATTTGCATTTTCGGTATGCAACTTTATGAAATTTTTATAATTCGGCTCAACTAAGAGCATACGAAATATATAACGGAAATCAAGATAGTGTTAAATAAAAAAAAAAAAAAAAACTATTTTTGCCATTATTCAATCCTATTTCTATATTAAATGTGAAACAGATCAAATTCATAATTTAAAACTATTCAAAAAGTCTTAATTTTTGAAAATTAAACCTGTGGTGACTTTTGTTGTATTAAGCACCTTTTAGGTGCGATTTTATATATTATGCATAATTAATTCAAAAATGCAGGTTATTCATATTGTTTTTCAAAATAAATTAATAACTTAATTGAAAGATTTTCTAGAATATTTTTAATCATTAAAATATTTATTTTTTGAATGAAAATAACTTATTTTTGAAATGTTGTTTCTTTATCGAGTACACAAAAATAACAATGCATTAAATGGTACTCGTATAACGAGCTTATTTTTAATTATTCTGTTTGTAGTATACATAACTAAATCGTTTTGCTTTAGTTTAACATTTTTTTATGAAGATTTTTGGTTTTCTGCTGAATACTTATTCGTATGGAGGAGAAATATGGTCACATATTAAGAAATAATATATGCTTTGAGAAATATTGAATTCAAGTATGAAAAAATGGAAAATTGCACTTAAAGTTGATCCAACAAAGACTCCTACCCTTTTTAAATATTTAAAATTTTAAAGTCGGTAATTGCTTTTAGCATGCATTTTTAGTTTAAAATCGTTTAAAGTGAAAGAAATTTAGGTGTACTAACTGGCCCAAGAACGAAAAATACCGAAAATTCAAGTAGCTACCATACAAATGTCCCGGAATTGAGTTTTAACTTATGAACATCACAGATATGAATGTATTTTAATTTAAATTTAAAGTGCATAAACCTAGAAAATGCTAGTATTGTGGTAATATTTCGTATGTTTTAGATCTCTATAACCAAAAAACAATCTACCAGGTAGGAAAATTAAGAGCATAATTTTGGTTAAACAACGTACCTGAGTTTCGTACTTGAATGGAATATTACCTTCTATTCAAAATCATTTGGAAAATGGTACTTCTATAAAAACTAATGTTAAAACACGATATTTAAGATCTTTGAATTCAGTTGCGTGAATATTGAGTATCTATATTATTAATATTTCATTGTTCGACAAAAAATATAGACATCGATTAACAAATTAACAAAGAAAATTTCATTGTACGATATGAAATTATCAATGGTAATTTCTGAATTTTTGACATAATTAACCAAAAAAAGAATTGTGTCAGAATTTGGTTTCCTCATTGCTTTAAATACTAAAATATGAAATTTTGTAATGACCCCAATCGGGTGTTACTTTTTGGATTTTAACCAACTCTATTCAGGTAAAGTGTGTCATGTAAAAAAAAACAAAGTAAAGGCAATAACGTCGGAGGCTTACCAAAGACAAAAAAGTGGTGGTATTTTGGTTGCTTTTAAGGAAATCGAATATGTTTTATTTTCAGAGACATTTTGGTTCAAAATAAGGTACGCTATGATTGAGAAATACCACTACGGTGGGATTCTCAGCACATGAATGGCCCTTAGCATCAATTGAAGATTAATTATAAGTTAGTAGGACCCAAGTCATGGGTTTGCTACTCCAGTCTCTAAAGAAAACTCCTATGACATCTAAGAGGGAATAATTGGGTACAACGCTTTAGATATAATCTAGACGCCTACGTTAATTCCAACGAATTTTAAACAATTTGTGTCCAAAATGTGTTAAAAATTGCTTAAGTTACCAACAGTTTACTTCTTAATTCTTATTGGTTTTATTGTATTATAATTTCCAATTAAACTGAAATAAATATTTTCTGTCATTTTTGGATAAAAGGCATATTATAATAAAGTAAATAAAAGAAAATGTTTTCATTAATTTATTCAAAGAGAAGATATAAGATAAAAAGAAAAAAGTTGCTAAGGCATCGAACAATACTGAATTTTATATATTCAGATTAACAAATCGGATATTTTCTTACTTTTCACTATTTTATGGAGAAAAAGTATTTAAAGTACATTGATGCGTATGTGTTATATTAATAAATTGTATTATTTGATAAAGATATTAAGTATACGTTTATAGCATAAACATATAAATTTATACTGGAAAATCTTTCATTTAAAACTGAAGTATCGTTTTTTACTTTTATGATTCTATCGTTCTTTATTTTAATTTTTTTCATCCATAATGTATAAAAAAATTATTTAATTAAGCCAAATTCCTGAAATTCCATGAATTTTAATGCCGAAAATCAAAATTGTAAAAATGAGAGAAAAAGAAGAAATTTAAAAATGTACACAAAAAGTCGCACCAACACTGTTTTAATAATAACCCTGAATTTTTCAAGCAGAAGCGATCATAAGCTCCATCACTCTTTATTATTATAATCTATAATTCCATATTATTTCTAAAATTTAACTAAACTCTTTTTTGGTTCACATAATTAAACAAGCCAAATAATTTCAATTTAATGATTCCTATAAATATCCTTACTTTCACATTTTGAGGTTTTAACCATTACATTTAATTAAACACATTTAAATAAATTTAGTTTAAATGTGAAAATATTTCCATTGTACGTGCCAAATTTCTATGAACTTTAAAAAGTTCAAAATATTTTATTTAGAATTTGCAATCATTTTCGGCAAACATTTTTCCAATAAACCAATACAAAATAAAATAATATATATAAAATGAACAAAAAACTTTTACAAATAACCACATAATAAAATTTTAAGTGGGTATTTGAAAAAAGTTTTTAACTAAACGAGTAAAAATGATATAGTTGGTCAGGCCCGACTATGTAAAACCCTGCAACGCATTGTTGGTTGTAAATGACAGCTACAAAATATTATGAACGCATAGTTTTGCTTTTCTGTTTTAGGATTAATATTAATATCATATCACATTTATGTTAAATGTAAGAGTTTGAAAGGATTTTTTCTGTGGAGTGATTGTGATTGGTAAATCACTGGTCACTACAATATCGTTCTCTCCTATAAATTCATAAATTCCAGCTTCATCTATAATTTAGATCATCCGTTTCCATAATGTCAACTCTATAGAGACTCACATATTCAAAGAATATAATTTCATCTGTCGTATCTCATTAAACACTTTTATTTTCCTTGATTTTTAATAAAAAAACAAACATTATTATCTTTTCTTTTAAAATACTGCGATCACTGCCACTATTTTAAACAACATTTCCAGTGAGATTTATGCCTTTCATAATGATATTTGGAAGGGGGCTTGTATGAGACCTATGGAAATTAATGGACCGAATCTCGCACGTCGATTTAATATACTTGGGATTTAATTTTGTTGAGCTTCGTTGAAATTACTTTACATTTAGGATTTATGTCTTTAAAATTAAAGAATAAAAAAGCTACCTGAAATATTGGACCGAATATGATCATATTAATAGGTTTAGCTTTTGAGTTAAACAAATAATAACTAATTTTAATTAATATTTAAAAAAAAATGTTAAATGTAGAGTGATAACGTCACGTGGACTGACAGACGAACGGACATCGTTAAATCGACTCAGAAAGTGATTATAATCAAACGATATGCTTATATACTCTAACAGTGGTGTAGGATATAAAAAGGTGAAAGTATATTTCAAATGATGACTTTACAAATATAAATATGTCAATAGAGAATTTTCAATAAATTAAAATATAAATGGAACTACAACAAATTTGTAAGAGAAACATTCCAATTTATAAATTAAATGAAAATTGTTTTAAGTGTATAATTAAAAATTTGGAATTATATTATTCTGTTGATAATATTTGTTTATTATAGTGTATTTAATAAATAACTAAGTTGCTATAAAATGTGGGGTTTTAATAATGAAAATGAAGACGATTATTTATCTGAAGTGATTTGATGTAACAATTAAATATTGAAAAACGTTAGTTGAATTAAAATAATTAAAAATTAACTTTACTATTGATCAATTTGTTGTTTAAGTCGTCAATAAGTAAGACATATATAATTACAGTTTATCAGTTGTACATTCCCTAATTTATCAGAGTTTTCATCATTTTTCTTTATTGACGATGATTTTTATAAAAACACAATAGTCGCTGGGATGTTTACGTCTTAAGATATAAAATAATTAAAAACATAAAACTTAAAACTTCCAGACTTCCAGAAATATTCCTATCAACCAAAAGCTGGCATGTCATTCAAATATTTGAACTTGAATTACACTGCATTTATCAGTAAGTCGATATGAAATTAATATTCCATATGAAATACATACTTCAACATCTTGAGAAAAGACACCAGCACCTACTCCACAGTTCACTTTATTAACCAGCGTTATGGTGCCCACTCTGTTCTGGAGGGTATTTCATTCTGGTCTAAGATAGTAACTAAATATTTTGTGCTCTTCGAAAAAGAGACTTTGCTTCAATGGAAAGCTTGGAATATTGGCCTTTGTTGTGAACAGTACTTATTCACTTTTATGTAAGTAAATACAAACCTGGGTTTATAATATAATTTATAACGTCCATAAAAGGATGTGGTTACTACATTGTCCGCACAGGTCACATCCTTTATTATCTTTTTCACCAAATACATAAGAATAGAATTAAATACAATAAGCCAAAGCAAAAGAAGCGATAACACCAACTTGAGATCTACCTCTTTTTATTAGCTTTGACGATTTGCTGTTAGCAAGACTTGTCGTGATCATTGTTAAATGCACAACGCCTGTGTGCTGATTGTGTGAGAGGCATTTGGTGTCATCCAATCTTAAAAAAAAATTAAATACTTATAGATCTGAAGTCCTTTAATTCATTTAATCAAAAACCGACGGTGTCCTTTCTATCACCAGATTCTTGACTACAACATCTTTGCATCCAATCTTTGTCTTAGGTACAGAAAATTAAATACTTATAGATCTGAAGTCCTTTAATTCATTTAATCAAAAACCGACGGTGTCCTTTCTATCACCAGATTCTTGACTACAACATCTTTGCATCCAATAAAATAAACTAAATATAGCCGAATCTCTTGTGTAATCTATACATTCGCAGAATGTTTGCTATTACTCGCGATTGCTATAGCTTTCTTGTGAACCAATTCTATTGAACTTTGCTTTATTAATTTTATTACTGTCTTAAATATACATCATAAATTTTATTTATATCAGTCCATATTTTGATATAGCTCCCACATAACGCCCCTTCCCGAAAAACAGATTTGAGCTTATATAATATAAACTAAATTTATTTAAATTGTCACGATTATTTTGTTGCATTCTTGATGATACTTTCTTGACGAATATCGATATATGTTTTGCTACAGCTGTTATTTAAGTCTCGTTCCCGGAAAAATAATTAAACTTATTAGACTTTAAAACTCGAAACAAATCTATTGGAGTTGGGAACAATTATTGCTTTATATATCCTTCCCAAAATATAGTTTTAAATTTGATCTACTTCTTTTAACTACCTTTAATATATATAAATCTGTTGGACAATAATTGTCTTTAATATAAGTATCTAATTTCTTGAATACTGCGTCTCATGTAGAAAAATTCTTTCTTCAACATTATATTTTTTTAATAAAATCGGCCATTGAAATCTAAAGCTCCGTATTATTACTTTTAAGTTTATGTATGTTATATTCAAGAATATGTTACCATAGTTATTATAGAAGCCTTTTACCGTAGTACATATTTTAGATGATAAACGAAAAATATTTTTTTTGGTGCAATATATTCAACTCATGCTATTTTTTGTATAATATTAGCTTTTACCCATTGCGCTTTGCTGCAGAAATATTCTCCTCAGTCCAAGCTCCCGAAAGAAATTTCAACATATATTAAAAAATTTTATGCAATGTACATTTTGCCTGGTCCTGTCACTGTTCGTTCTAAAATTTTATGTAATAATTGCATTGCATGGGAGCTACCTCCTCCCTTGATTCTAACCGTCATACATTTTGTCCAATAAACTGTTTGTTATAATTGTTTAGATATACCATAATGATTATTTTCCTTTGAATGAAGGTCTTTCTCCCCATGGTCCTATCGGTTCTAAAGTTTGTTCATTAAAATAGTTCCTTGAGAAAGTGATTGGGAACTGTAGCTGTTATAGTTCTTTAAATGTTTGTTAATAGTTATTTGCTTTGTATGGGAGATCTCTTCGACTGGTCCCGTCCGCCCTACATTTTGGCCAGTATAAAAGATCCTTCGGAATGTAATTGGAACCAGTTTAAATACTTCTGCTTTTACAGATCTTTAGATATTCGATAATTAGCATTTACTTTGTATGGGAGTACCTTTCCCCTTGATCCTACACGTCCTATATTTTAATCAGTAAAGAAATTCTTAAGAAGTGTTTGGGGTCGAGTTTGAGAATTTTTCTGTTATACTTCTTTAGATATTTGATTATCAACATTTTCTTTGATTTTGTTCTCCCTTCATTCTTTCCAGTAAAACCGTTACTTGAAATTATTGGGACCAAATTTGAAAACTCTCGGTTGTAGTTGTTTGTTTTTTTTTAATTCGATTATCAACATTTTCTTTGTATGGAGGCAACCTCATCCCCTTATTCTATCCGCCCCATATTTTGTTTTGTAAAATATTTCCTTGAAAATGTAGAAGGGACCAAATTTAAAAATTCTCGATATAGTGGTTCTTTAGATATTCCATGATGAGAGGGTTACCTCTCTCCTTGATCCTATCCATCCTACATATTGTCAAGTAAAACAGTTCCTTGAAGCAATCAGTTCTACAAGGAACTGTTTTACTTGACAAATTTGAGAATTCTCACTGTTTATATTTCCTTAGATATTGTATGGGGATACCATTTCCCCTGGAACTATCGAAATTTTGTATAGCCTGTTACTTTCGGGAATACGGGGATCATTTTGTGAAAATTTCAGTAAAATCGGTTTAGTTATTTAAGCAGTCTGTAAGTCTTAAACAAACAGTCAACATATATAGATTACTGGTGTAGAGTATTTAACATTCGGCACAGCCGAATATTGCATTCTAACTTGTTTAAATTTCTTTTTGTTGAAAAATACTTAAAATATGAATTTTGTTATTAAAATAATTTTTATGAAAGTGTTTTAACCCTAAAAGTAAAAGTATTCTAATTGATTTTTATTATTGAAAATAATTTATCAATTACGTAAGTAGTTCTTACGAAATAAAGAATGAACCACATTTTTATGAAACAAGTTACATTTAAAAAAAATATGAAATAAATTTTAATTTAAATATATAGTATTTGCTTTTAAGCATATAATTGAAAAGAATATATGTTACACTTGTGTATGTGTGTGATTTAAACAACTAAAAATTTCTATATTTATACATACAAATATACATATAAAATATAAGTAATATTTTTTACCTTTTAACATTTAAAAGTACAGTTAGTAGTTTTCTGCAATACATTACATTTTATTCATTCATACAATTATTCATTACATTCATACGTTTCATTTCATTTATCCTTATTACAAAAATAATATTTTATTTCTATGAAATTTATTTGCCTTTTTATGTTGTTGTAGTTTTACAATTTTCATTATATTTTATATAAATGTAATAAATGTGTATGAGTGTGAGTGTATGTAGATATTTACTTGTACTAGTTTAGTATTCGTATTCATATATAACATATTTAATTTCAACTGAAATCTGTATAGAATATGAACAAATACATCAAAGGATGTTTCACGTTGGCTTTTGTATTTTGTTGCAAAAGTTGGCACTCAGAAATATGTGTTATGAGTGCACAAATACAAAAGCAGAACTCTTATAATCTGTGTGAGAGTAGGGAGTGTGGCAGAGATGCTGTTGAGAATTTTTTAATTTTGTGAAAGAGGGAAGACTGTTTTACCTAAACTGAAAAGGAATAATTTTCATATTTAGATATTTTATCCGTTGGGTTTCTCTTGTTCTTTCCTTTGAGTATTTGATTATTTTTATTTATAAGATTTATTGAGTTCCATTGAAGGATATAATAAATACTTTAAATAATTATTTTGAAGTGCTACTAATATAAATTTGCAAATTACTACAGAATTTTAAGATTTTCTAAGCTAAAATATATTATTTTGGAGTATTGGCTTTGCTTTGTCTTCCTCAATTTTTTTGTTTTCATTTAAACTTCAACTTTACTTTATGATAAAAGGAAGAAATATAAACAAAGATAGAAAAAAACGTTAAATTTAGAATATGCAGCAGTCTGTATCCTTTATTGAGAGAATATTTATGTTTACCTCTTTTTCTCTTTAAACAAATGATAGTGACATTGTAATGACGGATATCGCTGAATATTTTTCAAATCGATGCATCATTGAATCAACACTTCGTAGGATATCTGTCAACACATCATACGAATCTCTTGCATATAAGATTTTTTATTTCTCCATCTATACGATTCACTGGTTCAATAGTGACATCCTTTTTGCGGAATCTCTTATTCCAAATCGCATGAATATGTCATTGTCCCAATATCGCATTAAACAACATTAACAGCACGATATGTAGGTAAAATCAACAGAAAAAACACATTTGAAACAAATTTCTTTTAAAAATTTACTGTTACATTTTCATTTAAAGCAGTAAATTTGTTGTTAATTTTTAATTTTTTAATAATTTTTAAAATTTTTCAACTAACAATTTCAATAATAATATATGATTTTCATTTCTATCAATTTCAAAAATTCTACTTACAAAATCTTAAAACATCTGTTTTTTCATTTATTTGTTCGAATGTTCGAAATATAACAATAGAAATTAATAAAAGATCATAACCAGGTGACTTCTTTGCATTCACATTTTTCCTTAATAACGTTTAAACATCATCTGTTGTAACAACAATCGTGTCATTGCCATTAACCCCATAATGTGATATATTCCCAGTATAAAGTTATTTGTTTAGGGATTTGTTTGAAAGAATGTATCTAGATGTTGTAAAAATTATTGACCTTATCCTCAGTCTTTCTAGCCCAAGTTCAATCAACTTTCATTAAAGGATATTGCACCTCTACCACAGAAAAAATTCATCTGTCTGTCATTTTTCAAGTGATCAATATAACGTTTATTATGGCAAATCTGATCTTTTTGTAGATTCCGGTATGCTATCGACATCTTCGACTTGACAGCAAGTGACTTATTTTTGTTGCCATTGTCGTCTACAATTTCTCTTTTTCAAGATGAAGTTTTTTAATTTCGTAATTAGATATTTGAATATCTACTGTTTTCGGAACTTGACTCTAAGAATGTTCAAAAGCCGAAGAAGTCAATGATATAAAGTCATTGACCCATTTATTGATATCTTCCTTCACACTCAAGGTTTGGATTTGTTTGGATGTGGCTACTAGTGAATTTTCTATATTTAATCCAATTTGTACTATATGCTTGCCGGATACTTCCATAACCTTAGATTTTCCATAATAAGTTACTATTACTGGAGAATGGTTATGAGATAAATCATGCAAAATCCAATCCAATTGTTTTAATTATCCTAAAAGCAATCAGATATGGAGATTTTCTAGGATCAGCAGGCCAGACCGTGACTGCCCAGGGGATATAAAATCCATGGCATTTTTGCAATCAACTAGAACACCGGTATTGCTGTTTACCTCTTGGATTCAAGAGTTTAGAAACCCCAGTAAGTGAACTTGACTTTGTAGTCACCACAAGTCATAAAACGATCTCTTTAGAGTATTAAAGAATTCCTGAAAATTTTCTTTGATAATCGAAAGTACAATATATTGAGTTTAATTTTAATTTTAACATTCAAGATGAAGGGATTTTGTCAATATATATTTTTTCGGGGAATTCATTAAGGGCATAAAAATCGTATTCTAGTCCTAATTAGAATGTCTGTTCCACCATGTATTTGTGTTTGTTTATACCGTTAACATTCCAGACAAAATGTTCAAATAACTAAATTTTGATAAAATTTGAATCATTTGGTTCTGCGCTCTTAAAAGCTCTTGAACTGTGTTTTTTGCATGGATGTCATGAACGTTGTCATATTTTCATTAGGAGAGGTAACATTCTGTGTAAGTGTTTCAATAATGTATCTAATCCTTCCATGTTTTGGGGTATTTTAGGTTTTTGGGCATCTGATCTAAGAACAGATGAATACGATGCACTTTGATAAATATTTGATTAATGATTGGTGTTTACACTAACGTTATTGATCTGAATTTCAGAAGTTACTCTGTCATTTGAATAAGAAAGTTTGGTGTCAGTTGGCTCTGAAGGCCCTTATTTGTGGAGTCAACAAAATCACTTCTTCTCTGATTTTGTATCTTATTCTCTTCAATAATTCTTGTACACAGGGCAGCCATGGTTTTGGTCGCCACCATAGTTACCTCATTTTCTCTTGAGACCATTCTTTATTGTACCACATTGTGATGAGTTATGAAAGTCTCCGCTACAACATACTGTACGTAAAGTACAGTAATTTCTTACATGTATGAAGTTATCACGGATTTTATAAAAACTTGACATTTTTTCCCAAGATTCTTCTTTTATAACATGAGTTTTTAGTGTTTTAAATTCGTTATGGATTTCCGTTATTACCCTCAAATTTTTGGAATATTCTAGAAAAGAGAGACCTTGCAAGTTTTCATATTATATTACAATTATATTACAATTTTTATTATAAATTATGGATTTACCTCACCTTCATAAACATAATATTTTTTAATATAATTTTTTAATATCACCAACATCAGCATCATCACCATCAACAATAATAACACCAAACAACACATTACTTGCAATACTTATGGAATGAAATAATGACAAACAAGGGGCAACAATGCTAACTTCATAGGAAAAGGAACAAATAGTAAAAATATAAAAACAAAATAGAAATTGTAAAAAAAATATGACAAAACAAACTATGAATGTGAAAACGGATGTAAACATGAAATAAGATGCTTGACCGCATCCAAAAGCCACTAACAAAAGGCAACAGTGTTCACTCTAGGTCGTGTATACTGCAACATTGATAATCTTGTGTTCAAACACACTACGGGATCATCATCAGTATCAATGAGCAAAGCAGAATAAACATAAAAATGGAGCTGAAAGAAACGAAATGAACGAAAAACTAACCAACACTAAACTTATATTGCAGCATACAGCAGATTAGGACAGAATAGAAAATTTTTAGAAATGAATTGGATATTTTTGTTTGCCTGGAAGAATTCTGACAAAAGAAAATATATGTAAAATCAGCAATTATGATTATGAAGATCTGCTGTTCAAGAATTTTAACTTATTTTCAAAATATATAGATTCCGACCCACTGTATACTATAACCAACTTCTAGAAAAGACGATATGATGGCCATACAGTTACAAAGAAAAGACGAACCAATGGCCAGTAACTACCATAACAATATTGGCCACAAAAACTATGTTGTTTGTGTACTTGTGTGATGATGAAAATAAATGGAGTTATTTGTTACGTCTATGGAAGATCCAGGCCACAAAGTTACTAGAAAACTTGGTGGAAAAGGAAAAGAGAAAAATATACTTTAGAATGCTTTATTGTTTGAAGATTTAAAATTTTAAAAATATCCACTACTATTACGAAGAAATGTAAAGTTTTCTATTTCACATGAAAGTTGCTTGTAGGTGTTAACATTGTTTAGAAATTGTGTCCTTGTGGTTGTTAAGAATGGCGCTCTATATTCAATTTGCCATCGCGTGTTGTTGTGATTTTTATATTCTAACGAACAACATTCGCTTAATATATACAAACTTTCAAGGAGTCTATCATATATCAACACATTTACATAATGTTTTCACAAAGGGTGTGTTAATGTGTGGTTTATGTAAAACGAATGACATACTTGTACATATGAATACCGATTACATTGAATAATATTCACTGGTTACATTTCTACACACTTCTGTTGTCATCCTTTTTTGCGTTATTGTTTTATTTTCATAAACTCATGTTAGTTTGTTGTAAAACATACAAACAAGTTTATTATTTGTAGTTGTAAATGTATGTATGGTTTGTTTATGTATGTTTGTTATGTATGTATGTATGTATGTATGTATGTATGTATGTATTTGTATTGTATGTATGTATGTATGTATGTATGTATGTATGTATGTTTACAGTGCATTTCAAAATAAAATAAAGTTATTTAGATACATTTTTTTATTTATATATTAAAAATAAATTATTAGATATAAAACACAACAATGAGCTTATTTGTTCTATAGATATCATATGAAGGCCATGTTGCCACAATGAGTCATATCGTCTACTGTAGTTTATAACTCCGTTTTAAAGTTTCCCTAAAATGACATTAAAGTAGTTCGACTAAAAGGTCAACGAACTTATCAAGTTCCGTTCCTTGTCTATTTAATCCATCAGTCATGTATTTCCAGCAAAGCTGCTGTGTCCAAGTATTCATGAAAGTTAACCATCGAATGTCTTGCTGTCTCATATAAATTCTTTATTTAGCATTTATCAACCATCGTCTTAAATTAAAACTCTTAATAAGAAACCT
>PYHX02000158.1:74908085-74938900 GCA_004302925.2 Cochliomyia hominivorax | reverse complement strand
AATTTTAATTTCAAAATAATATAACATTTTTCTGAATACACATAGTTTATTGGTTTTGCAGAAATTATTTCTACTTTTTACAGATTCTAGACAATTTTAGATTTTTTAGGACCCAATTTCGATAATCTAAAAAATAATTCAAAAATTTTGCTTTGATCTAAATATCTCTATAATATACATGCACTTGATTTTGACTATTAAAGAAAAATTGTCATACCCGAGATGACTAATTTTGGAAGATTCATTTTCCAACCAGAATCTACAAGAAACAAGCCCTCATATAAATCAACTTATTAATGTGAATTTCACTAAAAAATATTCTATAATTCTAAAGTTATAGAATTATTAAAAAAATGGAAGAACTTTGCATCAGTAAATCAGTGATCGACCCAAATTATACTAAATAAGATTTTACTCTTTTCATTTGTTGCTAGATATACAATATATTATATTTGTTGATATATATTAACAATTATTAAACCTCACAGCTATATTCCTATTTAGGAAAAACATATTCCGAAAACATCAAATTTGCGCCTCGTATAATAAATATTTTGAAATTAATGTTAAGATTACAAATATAATTATTATTAACTATTTACAGTAACTTTGATTCTACAGAAGTTAGTTTATATTTCTAATTATAATCAAAAACATATTAGAAAATGACTTAAAATCAAAATATAATTAATTTAATAAAACAGAAAAATTTAAATATTTGGTGCAGTGATGTATTAATTATTTTCTTAAATGATTTAATATAATATTCAAAATACGTACACAGAAAAAAATAGAAATCAGCTTCAATTAAAAAAATTGCTTATATTAATTGATTTTTTTAATTGATTTCGTTCCTATCACCAAAATTATTATATTAATTAAATAAGTGATAAATTTAGTAACTATTTTAATAATATTCAGATTTAATTAACTTTTACGATTATTTGAATTAATATTTTTGATTATTTTAATTACTTCGCATAATCAATTCAATTACTGTTTTTATTGAAAATTCCCTAAACAATAATAAAGTTGCTAATTAATAAAATTCAAATTATGACACAAATTTTTTATACACATATTTTTATACATAAAAATTAAATCTTGTAAACTGAATTATTTGCAAACGTTGTGCATTAAAGTCCAACAAAACTAAGACTTTTAAAAATTTACAAAGAAAGAGTTATATACTTTTATAATAGTGACTTATCTTACAAAATCATTATAGATTTACCTATTAATATTGAATCAACAATCAAAGTGTTTTTGATGATGTAAAGTAACTTTTACATTTTGCCTTATATTTGCATTCCAAACTTTTGATATTATTAAAGTCCAATTAGCGGTATTTGCTGTCACGCTGAAATTTAAGATGCTCATTGGTTATGAAAACATGACGATGCCTAAAAGTCACAGGCAACATAATTTTTGTAGGATTGCCTAGTAATATACAAATTGTTAGAAACGACTTGCAACTGCGAACATAAGGCAAATACCGAAATTTTTTGTGGAAATGACCAGAAAGATTTCGAAACATTGTTGTTGCATGATTTAAATTATTGTCCATAAAACAATGTGGCAAATAATAACATAATGTAATAAAAATGCTTGAAACTTATAATAAATATAAAATATATAATTTGATACAGTCCGAACGAAACTATTGGCAGCAAGCATTTTGTGTTAACATTAATCTTGAATTATTTTAAAAAATATAATTTGATACAGTCCCGAACGAAACTATTGGCACAGCAATTTCTCTGCTATTATAACTCAATTTTAGACGAATACAACTATAAGTGGTTTGACTAATACAAACTCTAATTTTTCCGAACCAAAGTACTGACACACTCAGTCATGTATGTTCGTTCATTTCTAAATTTTCATAAACCTATTAAACATAAAAAGTACAATATTTTTTGCATACAATAATAAAGTTCATTAGGAATATGACAAAAAACAACAAATTAAGCGTTTCAGAATGTGTGCAAGAGTTTAAAAGAAAATCATTAACATTTTGGTATCAAGTGCTTTTCGATCATGTTTTAAGAAAGCCTTGTACAAAATATGAAACAAAATTTTCTAATGTTAAATATGGCAGAGGAGGTGTGCGGGACTCTAGCCCTCTCCGGGTATCGATGAGCTGGTTTTCATAGGTGGCATTTAAGATAATACAGTTTATTTAAATATGTTAAGAGAAAACTTCCGGAAAGTTAAATTTACAAACATTGTAAATTTAATTTCATATGCTACGTTGTGAATATGTGTTTAATTTACAACGTGGCTCATAACCTACCGTACACTCCACAGTCTCCAAACCTCAATACAAATGAGCGTTTGTGAAAAAACTGGATTAACGGGTCCCTATAGCGACTTATTTCAAATAAATCTGATCTTTAAATAGCTTTAAAGAAATAATGGGTAAATTGGTAATAAAGAAAAATATAATTTTGTTCGGGACTGCATATTAATTTTTAGCTTTTCTTTTATCATTTTTGGGCATGACAGTTTTTGTAATATAATTTATTTTCTTATAATAGATATAATTCATATTTTTTTAAACTTATTACTAAGCTAATTGAATGCTTTTTTGAATTTTTTTCCAGTGTACATAAAATAATACATAAATATTTGATACACACAAATATAACACATTACTACATTTTATCAAAAGCAAAAATGTCGCATTCTTAACTACAAATTTTGTTATTTTCTAAATTAGAAACATCTGTATGTAACACACAATTTCCTCCTTTTAATGCTTCCTAAATGTAAAAAAATAAAATATCACCATGAACCACCAAACCTACAAAACTTCAAATTTCTACTCATTAATAAAGAAATAAAACATTTACATGGATACGGATGCGTAACTGCGAAAACAATCATTTCAAAACAACACGCTCACACACACATAAACAAATTTTTGCAGAACAACTGGAAATGAATAGAATATTTCGTAAAGTATTTTATAAACAAGTAAAAAGAATGTAATTGTAAAATTACACATCCGTCATGTACTTGTTTTGTTGAGAAAAATAAAAATAAAATAAGTATGACACATGAACAATAGAATTAGAGTATACATATGTATACATGTATACACGTATGTATGTATGTATGTATGTATGTATGTATGTATGTATGTATGTATGTATATATGTATGTATTAGTAGTTAGAATGTTGTATAATAAATAGAAACATTTAAACGCTCAAAATTTATGATTTTGAAATTGTGTGAAATTGTTTATAAGAAAATTTAGTTGTATTTATAATTATTACATAAACAATGAGCTTTAGAAAATTAAAATTTTAAGTTATTGATCATAAGGAGTGAGATGGAAAAATTCCGAACACAAGTTTCAATAAAACTTTTAACACAAGTATTATTTAGCTCGTTTTTTGTCAAAAGTGGCTGTTATTATGTTTAATGTCAAACAAGTGAGTATATTTTTAATCTGATGAAATCGAGTGACCACAAAATAGTGGGTAATAAAAATTATTAAAAATTTTCAGCAAAACCCAACTTGGTCTTACAATGTTATCCAACCGCACCGGGAGAACTTTTCCATTTATAGAATAAATGATAAATATTATGTTTCTCTTGCCAAAAAAATTAGAAGCCATTTTCAAAAGAGTTCCCAACACATGTGGTAGATAAGCAGCCCGTTTAGCTCTGTGCTCAGATTATTAAGTACGAAGTGCTAAAGCTAATGAAGCTTTAAAAACATATAAGATTCAACTTTTAAAAGTCTAGAGTCCAAAAACAGAGCATGGAAATTGAAGTCAAGCTTCACAAAAAAAATATTCTGGCTATGGATGACGAAACTTATATTCTGGCAAGTTTTTCGCGACTTCCTGGTTAATATTTTTATCCAGCAGATGCTCGAAAATTTTTCAGAAAATTCTTGTATAGCAACCAATATTCAGTTATGGCAAAAAGAAGTCAATCATTTGTTACAACGAGTTCTATAAATACCGAGATTTCATAATATTTCCACTTATTTTTGACCTGACTTGACATCCTGTTACATAACTTGGTACAATAACACATTAATGTGGTATAGTACCAAGATAGGTAAATCTTCAAAATTGCCCGGAGCTAAAGCCAGTAGCTCTTGTAAAAGAAAGGGAATTGAAGAACACCTAAAAGGTGTCCAAAAATGTGGTTGATTTAAAACGGAGACAGACTGACATATCCGAGCAAAGCGACAGAAAACACTATAAAAACATTAATGGAAAATTTTCTAGAAAAGGCTCAAAAGTTTTTATTAGAGGTTAAAGCTATATTTTTTTTTTTGTAAATTGTAGCAATATTTTCAATCAAACAACATGTTAAAAATATTTATATCTCACTCCTTATGAATTTATTTTTATTAAAAAAAATTGTCACTAAAATTGCGAAAAAATTGCGATATATAAAGCTAATTTTTTCAAGATATAGTTTAAAACATTTTTACTGGTTCGATTTGATGAATATATATTTAATATTATTCAAATTGGAAAAAATAGAAAAATATTTCGTTTGAATTTTGGAATGTCTGTAATAATGACTCTAATATCAGTTTTGGCATTTATAGCAAAAAACAATCTTTTCTAATTCCATTTTATTCGGACTGTGAGAACACCGCAACAGACAGACGGAGAAACGGACGTAGATTTATCCATTTAGGTTTTTAGTTTGAATTTAGCAAAAAAAAAAATAATAACATAAAAGTAAAATTCTATTTATACTGACATATATGAGAGATTTATGCCATTTGTTGTGACTTTAGTAAGTGGAAGTTATTGTAGCACTATAGAAAATTGTGGACCGATCCTTAAAATATTATCTATTATAAAATTTTTTTATAATTTTTACATTCTAAGGGGATTTTCGGAGGTGTTTCCTCCGGAACAGTAGAGAAGTGATCATCATAAAATGTGATACTAACAATGGTTAAACATTTATTTATTTAAAATCTGTTCAAGTTTTAGGGTTCAATAAATAATTGTATTTTTATTATAAATTTTCTCAATTTATTTGTGCGAAAAAAATCCTTCGTGTCAATGACTCCAAGTACTTTATAAATTTTCCAAATTTCACAACAACATATGTATTTTATGTCTGTCCTTTTGTTTCATTTATTTTTACATAATAAAATGTTAATTTACGATATGAAATGATAAAATAGCTTTTTAATTTATAATAATTTTTTGATATTTATTTAGAATCATCAAGCGAGAAATTAGATAAATTATATAGGATGTTATTACATACTTAAAAACAATAACAATTTCTATAATGTTAAACATAAGAGAATATTTTGCATAAATAAAATGTATATTAGGGTGCTATTTGTAGAAGAACAAATAATAAAATAATTAAGTAGAGATATATAATCTGCTGTATTGGAGCAGGCTAATGTATGCAGATGTTAACTATTCTGATCGCATAGATTTCATTATACTATAGATTGTATAAACTTGCTTTTCTATACAATAAACGAGCAATGATGCTTCTATTGATTATTACTGGTTGGCTGGTGGTCTAAAACCAAAATAATAAATTATATTTTTTCTATTGTTGAACAGTTTGTTATTGTTTTAAATATTATTGTAACTACTTTATTACGTGATTAGTGATAAAACGGAAATGATAAAGAGGTGCATTGAACTGAAATATCAAAAAATTTTGTATTTTCGAAATCTTAAATCAATTAAAATTAAATTTAAAGCAAACAGTGAATCTTTGCACAGTAAAGCAAATGAAGTTTTTTCTGAAGTCTTTTCCACAAAGCTTTTTTAAGGTGTTTTAAATTGTGTAAACACAATTTAAAACACTGTAGCGATAGCTACAGAAATATATTATATTAAACCAAGTTAAGTTTTATATAGACGAATAGAGAGATGGTCATAGATAATTCCACTCAGATTTTGTTTTGATGGAAAAATATAAGTACTTCATTACCACCTACACGGTTTCTTCTCGGCGTTACACACTAAATGTTAAATTTGACACAATGAGTTATATCAGTAAGTTATATTAAGTATACGCCTGTATCTTTGAAATCTTTTAAAATACTAAACCCGTTTGGAAGAATTATTTATGAATCAAACTAATTATTTAATATTATTTTAAACAAATAAAATATATATATTTAGATACAGGGAATCTTAGATACCATCTACCGCTGTATAAAAATTATGTTTCTTAAACACATCAAAACATATACAAGTTTTTATTAAATTAACACTCGACTCTTAAAAATACTTAGTCTTAATTTGGTTATAACTTGTTTTCTAGTAACCCGATTTTGATTATTTATGGAACTATAAATTCTGCCTATTTAAGGAGTGGGATCGAAAATAGAATATGAATATTAAAAGAAACCACTAAACTTACAATTTTATTTTTTTATTTTTTTGAAATGTTTATTACAATTTACGCAAAGATTGTGTTGTAATAGTTTAAATAACTAGTAATAAAATGTTGAACCTTTTCCGGAAATCCTTTTATTAACGTTTTAATAACGCTTTCTGCTATTGTGCTGAAATAAGCAGTCCATCTCCGTTTTAAATATACCAAAATTCTAAACACCTTCTTTGTGCTCTTCATTACTCTTTTAACAAGATCCCAATATCTCTCCAATATCCTTAGCTTCCGGATGCCAAATTAGGTCAAAAATAAATGGACACATTATGAAGTATTTTTTATAAACTTCTCATGATGAAAATTTCGGTATTTATAGAGTCCGTTGAAACAAATTGACATCTATTACCACAACAGCATATTAATTGCCACCATGAATATTTAGGGTTATTTTTACTGCTTTTGGGTTCTCAAATTTTTGTCCAGGAAGTTGTGAAAATAATGTCAGAATATACTTGTCGATATCCATTTCGCAGCAAGAATATTTTATAGAAAACTCGATTTCAATTTCTATGTTCAGTTTTTGGCTTTTAAATGTTTAATACTGTCAGAAACTTTTTTCTTGTGTGATATTAAATCTGAAAAAGCTCTTTGTAATAAAGCGACTGAGCACTGATATAAAACTCTTTTGAAAATTATTTAAATTTTTTGGGCTTTAGAAAATTCATGTAGAGTTCTCTTGGTACTAATTTATAATATTGGAAACGGTTTGTCGGCATTCCTTTAATTGCTTTGCCAATTTTTTATACGATCAGTTAGCTTGAAAATATTTTATAAATTAAGTACGCATTTTCTTCTGGTCATTCATTTTAATAAGGTAAGAAATATATTCATTTATTTGGCATCAAGCATAATAACTGACAGATTTTGTAAGAGTAACTTGATAAAAAAAAATCAAATAACTTGATAATAATTTTAATAAAAAAGTGCATTAATTTTTTTCGATCTCACCCCTTATTTTTTAGTAAACATTTTTCATTAATCAATGAGTACTTAACTGGAAAATGTTGCTTATGTTTCAAACTTTCTACATTCCAAAAAATCTTTGATTTTACCCCACTGTATACTAAATTAGCTGCTCTCAAATCACATTTGAAAATGAATTCATTTTAATTTATTTTAAGCGGATTTAATGCAATTTATTTTAAATCGCATCTCAGCTTTTAGTTCTATGTTTTATAACCCTCTTGCTCCCGCTTCAATGAACTTTATAATCATTTTTCAATTTATACGATTTCTATACAAACTTATTATTATTTTATAGTAAAACAATAGATTTTATTTAAAATGTTACACCCACTCTAAAATATTCAGACATGTTTAAAAACGAACACTGTTATATGAACTATATATCAGAGTATGGAAAACTCGGAGAAAAATCTTTATTTTCAAATGATTTAATTTTATTCTTCTTTGCGAACATTCCAAAAAATATTTTTTTACTTAAAATTTTTATGTTAATTTTTAAGACTTTGCTTTCTTGTAGTTAAGAATAAAAAAGTCCATCAGTTTCTTATTCCTTAATATTGCGAAATGGTTGAAAAGAAAACAAAAAAAATAATAAATTTAAAAACAAACAAAATTGTGCTTAAACACAAACACATTAACACACAAAAATTCATAAAACAAAAGTAAACGCATATATGAGTACATTTGCAAATACAAATATTGTAAACATACAAACATCCCTTTTCCAGTTCAATAAAAAATATTTTTGACTGCGACATAAGACTTCTTTTTTCGATTTCGTTCAATGAACGATTAAAAGTAAAACTCTTTTTTAAAAATTAAAATTAAACTCTTTGAAGAATAATAAAAATAGTCGAAAACGTACCTTGCAATAAATGTATTTGTGTGTTACCTCCTGTCTCCCAATATTTTATTATTCATTTATTGTTGTTTAGTTAGACTTTGTCTGTACTTGTTTTTCACTATTCTCTACATTATTCTCTGATAAATAGCATTTTTTCCAGTCTCTGGTGTACTAAAGCAAACACAAACATTTGCTGACACTGATATGTTTATTTTAAATAATAAAATATATGTACGTGTGAGTGAATACTAGTGAATGTGTGTAAAATATTAGCTCGAAAAAAATTAAATAATTTTTATTATTGTAGACAAGAGGATTATCATAAACACGTATAAATATGATTATACTGGTGTGACTGTACTTGTGTACGTATATTTTAAAGGATATTATTTATTCGCGTGTATGTGTGCAATTTGTCGCATTAAATAAACTCTTTAAGTGGATTTATGTTTTAAAGTGTAAATTGGAATTTCATTCCATCACATCTAAATTTTAGACATTCCGACACGGAATAATGATTTTATATTTTATTGAATCAATAATAGAAATATTATTTTGATTTTGTATTATATTTAATACTTGGAACTGTGAATGAAAATTATTATAAGATTTTAGTAATATTTTTATGTAAAGGTTTATTATAAAAATAAATGAAAAATTTTACACTGTATTCGTGTCCATACAAGTCATATTAACATATGTGTTTTTTGATTTAGTCCCGGCTATCCTGTCGGTCTCAAAAATAATCTGATTGCAATAAAATATGGCAAGATTGTTTTCTATTGTCTTAAGTTGACTTAAAGTCAGCGAAGTCCGTTCAGCAACAAAAAATTTATAAACCGATATCTTAGATAACCTCCAAATTTTTGAAATTTGCTTGCATTGAAACAAAATTAAAGTATATTTCAAATCTAAATACATCTTATAACTGAGTTCCAGATTCGTAAAAATCGAATAAGTCGATAAAAAGTTATAATCAAATATGTATTTTTATCTATGTCAAACTCGCTACATATGTAAGATAGTTTGTTTCTTATTTTATTTAACTATTTTTTTTTTTCAAATAAATTTGAGAACGTCATTGGGACCAAATTTGAAAACTCTCGGTGTAACAGTGCTTAACATATTCTATAATCAATATTTGCTTTGTTTGGGGAGTACTACTTCCCATGGTCCTTAGTAGTTCATATGCTAATTTATTACAACAATTTAACGTAATCCCTTTCACAATCTGCTAAGATTTCGTAGATTTAACTTAAATATGACATTTAAATTAAATAATAATATTCATCAATATAAAGAATTTATTTTTGTCAATTTGAATATTTGAATAATATTTAATAATATTTATTTAATAATGAATAACATTTATTGAAATTAAACGAATTAAAATAGTCATATTGACAATTTTTCGTCAATTCGAAGGATCAACGAAAAATTAACGAAAATTTTCGTTATGATAAATAATTCTTCAATTATATTTCGTTTTATTTACTACCCATTCTGGTTCAGTGTGTAAGGTGTTTAGGTTGTTAAACTTAATACAAATATGTCAAAGGAAAAAGGTGAACATAACGAAATTTGGACGCATTGTTTGCAGTATCATATCATAACATATCATATCATATCATATCATATCATATCATATCATATCATATCATATAAAATATTATATATACTCCTAAGAAAAAGGAAACTATGGGAAGCGGTAAATGATAATTGAAAATTTCATCAAATACAGGTAATAACGACATTTAAGACATCCAAAACATTTAAGTTTTGGCGAAGAATTGGTAATATATACATATATGTTCGTATACATTAAAAAACGTAAAACATTTAGTTACTATTTTTACAGGACTCGAAACTTCAATTCCTTATGCAGAAATTAAGAAAGAAGAATAGGGACAGGTCAAGTTATTCGTAATCCAAGTAATGTGTGCACTGCATGGTATAAAATTTATGTTTTCGCTTATTTGTTTAAAATGTATATATATACCTATAAGTGCAATATTTTAGCACTTTTTTCAAAACCGGAAAAAATAAATAATTATTAAAACTCAATCCATCTTGATTTTAATTTTTGGAGGGTAAATAATTTTAGTTTTATTAAATGAAAAAACAATAATTTCTACTGTTTATCTGGTTATATATTCAAAAGTTAAAATAAATGAAAAACCTTACTTTTTAAAGTTTTGTAAGTAGAATTTTTAAGGTTGATATAAAAGAAAAAATATTTATTGTTAATGAAAATATCAGTTACAAATTAACATTTAAAAATAAGTTCAAATTTATTTATATTAAATGGAAATGAAAGCAATAAGCTTTTTAAAAGAATTTTCCTTTTTTAATGTGAATTTCTGTTGATTTCACCTACATAATTTCTTGAGTGTATAACATACAATGATATGTATTTCACTACCAAAAAATATCAACGAAATCGTATTAATAAAAAATGTATACTCTAGATTATTCAAAATTTTAATACAATCCAAAATCTGTATTTGATGATAATTTTCTGAAATTTGCCAACGAACTAAACATATATGTTTGTTAAAATCACAAACCCAAAGAAACTAGATTGTGCTATGACCATTATTTGACTTAGCTTTCGTTTAAAGCTCACAAAATTCTTAAATGGGAGCCAATGCTATTGAAACTAGAAAAAATTGTTGCTACAGCTGTCTCGGTCCGTATTTGATACAGCTTCCATATATCGCTCCTTCCTGGAAAACAGTTTTAAACTTTTAAAACTATTAGGTAATTACCATTTCTATTGAAATTCGGCACAATCAGTTTTCTAGACGTCTTTTCTTTTTATTTAGATCGCCACGATTGAGTATGTATTATATTCTAAGCAAATATCAGTTTACATTTTCCTATAGCTCCGATCCCGCTTATAAAAATTTTAAACTTTAACCAATTCTATTTAACTTCGGCTCAGTTATAACTATCTAACTATATATCAGATATCGAGCCATATTTTCCTAAAACTTCCAGTTAAACGACGGAAGCAACAATTGTTATCAATGCAATGTTACAATGCAAATAAACAAGTTTTTTAGTTGCTGTAACAATACCAAATAACGATAGTATGTTGCATCCCGTTTATGGTTAGCACAAGCATATTTTTATGCGTGTAGTTGGACAATCATCGGGCCATAGGCTAATAATGTTCTTAAAAATGGATATTGAAATGTATGACTCGGTATTATTTTAGGGGCATTTTTCCGGAATCGGTGTGAAGCTGATGACATTCTTGCTTGTTTTAATTTATCAATTTTGGTGAGGCCCTTTTGTTAGATCTTTTCCCTAGAAGATAATGCCATGCTACTAAAAAAATTTCTGCCTTTGGCTCCTAACCATTTCTTCAACATACCTTCGAGCATCATTTTTGGATCAGGAAGTTACGATAAATCCCACAGAGCATACGTTTCATCATTATTATCCATTATGCAACATTTATAATGAGGTTAACAATAAATCCATTTGCTGGACTGACATATTTTATACGTGCATTTGTCTGAAATAATAAACCGATCGTAACCAATTTCAACAGGCATAATCCTGTTGTGGTGTAGGGTGTAAATATTTGTATTTTAAAATTCTGGTATAAAAATTCAAATTACTTTGTTAACTGAATTGATTTTGATTTTATTAAATTACTTTTTATTGAAAAATTTATTATTATTTTTTTAATTTTGCCATCATCTAAGAAATCAGCCTCTATCTCTTTCAATCTGTAACTCTTTTAACTATTGATCCGATAATGCTATCCATTTGACTAAATGTCATTGAATTTGTACAAGTAATCAGGACAACAGTATTTTTCCAACATGCAGACGCACATATCTTGATTTGGTTTAAATACAAAATTTTAACCTTTTTCACCAATTGCGGTGGTAGTATGTTACAATCATTATTGTCAATTAAACATTCAAATTTTAAATTTAAATAATTCGAATTTGTGATTGGTCCTTTTTTCAATTTAAATATTGATAATCAAAAACAATAATCGCTTATCGAAAATTTGACTGCCAAAATATTTATGACAAACGGATTTAATGTTGCTTTTATGGCTAAAGAAATTTATTTTATTTAATGCGATTTATTTAATCAACCATGACTTCAAGCCACTTTTTTATTTGGAAGTTTTTTGTCTTTTTTTCTTTCAATTTTCCTTTTACACGAATTATAAATTTTTATGTGTCATAAAACAAAATTCCAATCAAAATAGAAATATATGTAATAAAAGTAGACTTTGTTTTGTATCTTTAACTGTGGACAACAAAAATATATATGTATTTTTGGACAGTTTTTATTAAAACAGTGAAATACTCTACAATTATATTTAAATATATGAGTTGGTGCATAAAATTTAAGAATTTATTGTTCCGAACAAAACAATTGGCACAGAAAGTGTGTTTTCCTTTATTCGCAATTTTTATCCGTTTCAAAACTTTGCACATAAATAAAAATTAACCACATATGCACATCATGGGCTCAACGCGGTAATTCGGTCATCATTATGAAATATATTAAATTTGCTTTCATCGGAAAAAAGCATCTGATTTCAATATGTAATAGGCTTACTTTCGTGCCCAAACCCAAACACGAGCATTATAACCAGCTTCATTCAGCACTTTACGATCAGTGAATATTTTTGTTATATTCTTCTTGAATTTGAGCTGCAACTACGGTAGGTCCTTTTTTGGATTGTATTTAATTTTTCGAACAATTTGATTCGGAGTTAAAACTTTAATTCGTCTGATTCTATAAGAATTTTGAAAACTTGACATTTCTTTAAAACGATTCACTACGCTTCCACTATATGTCCACTATTTAGGTATATGACTTACCTTGGTTATGCAGGTGCAGTATTATTTCTAGCTTTTCTTTTTGATTTGAGCTCATTATTATGCAAAATATATTAAATTTCCCTTCATGGTTACAAGATTTCTGAGTATTCAAAAACAGTAAAAATACGAGACTGAGTGTGCCAATACTTTTATTCTGAAAGAAGTTGACTTTTTTTAACAATTTATTTATTTAAAGTATATTTTGTGCATATATCAGAATATATGTTTGGATTAGTCAGAATACTTATGGTTGTTTTTATTATAATGTTTGCTGTATCAATAGTATTGTTCGGGACTGTATATTAGAAGCTTTTGTGAAAAGGATTTTCACAAAATTTTCAGACTTTCAGGATTTTTTTAGTTCCGAAAAGTGTTACCTTTCCCAATGTAGTGCAAAGATATGAATAAACTTTTTTTAATTTAAAATTCGTATTTCTTAAACTGAAATTTCAAATAATAAAATTTCTTTTCCATTTAAAGATAAAATAAAATCAACAATTTAAAGTACCCTCTGGAGACCACTAAATTTTGCAACGAACTAAAAAATCTTTATTTGTGCGTTTGAATGTCACTATGACCCAACATAATTTATAACTTTCTTTTCAAAAAACTAAGCACAAAATCGAGTATTGTTAAGGAAGAAGAAGTAGAAAAAAACGCTTTTAAGTTTGTTTGATAAATAACACAAATCATTTAACCAAAAGCCAAGAAAGGATGAATGTATTTTGTCAGATTTCCCCCATTTAAGCCAAATAGAATTTGCGTTACAAAATATTTTAGTTAACGACGAGTAGAAGAACAACAAACCCTTTGAGTTTTAAGTATATTTTGCTTAAAGTATATCAATTCTAATAACTAGAATTGCGTATTTAAGTCAGTTAAAGAAATATTCAGAACTGAGATTGCTATATTCAGCATAGCCGAACTAATAAAAACTTTTCATTTTTGATCATAAAGCTTTTAACAATGTAGTAATTCTTGTAAGGCCTTTCTGAAACGATTTAACTAAATGAAGCTTAGAAGGGCAAATTTTACACTACTAGGCATGTGACCCAAATATTTTATAAATTCTATTTATTGTTTCCCAAAAAGTTTTGTTCTCCAAGGATCGTCTGAATTGATTTCAATAGTTTATATGTTCACGAGTTTCAAAACCATAGATCAAATATCTTAGAGCTAAAAAATTCTACAGGGAGGCTTGCTTCATTTCTACATCCCGAAACTTCCAGGCCTATACCTTGAGACGACGTGATGTATCAGTGAAAATAACAGCAGCATTCATCACCACCTGGCCTAAAGAGGTAAACACAAATTTGAGCATCATAATCGATAGGAAACTAAAAACCCACAGTCTACTCTATGGATTATATTAGATACTCTACTACCACATCAGCTCATGCCTATTGGCCGATCAGCTTTAGTATGGTCTCATGATTGGCAATGGTGAAATATTTCAATTTACCAAGGTGCAGCCCTTAAAATCGTTAAAGCTTAGATTTTACGGAAACATCATTTTAATTTCAATACAACTAAATTGAATTTCTAACCATCTTATTAAAGATATTTGTATATACGAACGGAGCATACTCAGGTATGTGCAAGTTTACTTAATAGAAGTTCGTATATTGCAATTTTGAATGACATTCGCAGAAGCGACACAAATTCCCTTTCAAGTTATTATATGACAGTTATCATCCCACCACCTTTAGACCAGAATATCTATAGATTCATCCAAAAATATTGACAGATAATTTGGTTGTGAAATATGATCATGTTGTGTAACATTTATGCCGGTTCAAAACTTTGTAGTCCCGGTTCAGACTAAATCAAAGCAACCAGATGCAAAGACGGTTAAGATGGTCCTGCCACGTTAGTTAGGTACAATGCCCAATTAAATCCTCCTTACTGCAATATCTCACTTTCATTTAATATCCATAAACGCATACTTATCACACAGATAACAGTGATCCCTGAGACAAGATGACAAAAATTCAGCTTTGGATACCCAGAATGACGCTCTTATTTATGCCAAGTAGTTGACCATATTCTAAGCAGTCGTTTTCAATAGTATTGATGATGTTATAAGATGCATTTTGCGATTTAGAGTTATCCGTATGTGAATGAATAACTGTCATTAAAACATTAAAAAGCTTTAAAATAAAGTGAATAATAACCAGTGATATTGTTGAAGTATATGTGACTATATTCCTCCATGTACCTAATCAGATGGGTTTCAATGCTGACATAGTCGCTATCTCTATAATGTGTCAGTGCCTATTATATACCTCTATATGGAGTTGGCGTGGAAATAATTCTATAATTTTTGCGTCATTTTTTAAACTAAGTACTAACCTGACGCGAGCGATTTATTTCCAATTGTTTGAAAATATAAGGTCGTAGTATTCCCATCTTAAAAACTATACTGTAAACGATTACACTAAAGCCTAATAGAACATCTCTGATAATTTAAAGGTTATTTGTCAGATTACTTGGACTAAACCACATATATATGCAGGATTTATAATTGGAGATACGACTCTGGGATCTGAATCAATTGTTTATGAAACGAAAGTTTGCTGCAGGTTATGACATGCAGGAATTTTTGATTATTCCAAGGTGTCCATAGTATGTATGACTATAATTTATTTCGCATATTTAAATATTGCATTTCGAAAACTTTCTTCGAAAAAAGTTCTCCCCAGAACTCAGCTTCATATTTTACAGTATCTAATAATAATATTAGCGTACATACGATATATCAAAGTTAATACACCCACATTAATCACTACTTCTGATGAAAAGTATACAAATACAAAACGCTTTTGATTTTGGCAAATTGAATATCTTTTTGGATTTAGGAAAATTTGTTCTTAGCATTTCATTGTACTCATGTACTTAAAACGCAAACAATGGATGCCATTACTTACACCTCAAAAGATTTGTTTATGTTTTCATGCTGTTGTTATTACTGTTGTTGTTGTCGTTACTCTCCGTCTTGTTGTTGCTTTTATTTGCAGAAGTTATGCAAATATTCAAAACTTTATGATATTTTGTTGGTCTTATCTTTTTCTATCGGATGTTGTTAAACATTCTTGTGGCTGATAGTGATGTTGATGACATTGGTGTGTTGCAACAACTCTTCTTTTTTTCTATTCTATTCTTGTTTCCCTTTGAGTGTGTGTGGGTGTATTCCTTGTTGTTTCCTTTTTCGTTGCTGTTTTCTTATGAAGGAAAATGAAGGTTTGTCAAATGTCGTATGCAATAATGTTAACTAGAGTTTCGATGTGATGAGATTTCAAAGAGTGGACAGAAGATTAATCAATGCTCTCTTCTGCAACCTGCACTTGACATTTTGTGGATTTTTTTTCAGTCTGCTCTATATATTTTTTGAAAGGGATTTATAAATATTTGTTTAACATTTCATCATTTGTGATGATTTTAAGATTGGAGACTTTTTGTGTTTCATGACAAATAGAAGAGAAAGATGTGATTATACCAGAAACGTTGTAGAGCTAAAGGAGTTATAATGGTAGTTTTCTGGAATGAATATTAATCCAACGGAAGCGAGATCTGAAGTAGATCTAAAATTCGGTTAAATTAATAGTATTGTTATTGTACGCCTTTTTTCCTTCTGATTTCTAGGGAAAAGTGTGCGTAGAATAGGTGAAACCAATTTCTTCATGTTCAGTATCCGACAGTGATTATTAAAAAGTATTCAGAGTGTGTTTGCATATTTATTTAACACGGAGTGCCCGTAATTACTCAGCACAGTCGCAAAATATTCTTATTACTCTGGTTCAAACGTTGGTTTTCGTGATGACTGACCTGGTTTTCCTGGTTATTTTGCATTAACCCATTTTTATCATTTATTTATAAATATGTGCAGACACTGCACCTTATTCTTCTTAGTGGAATTTTTAAAGACTCCAAATTAGATATATTGAATACAGCATCATTTCCAAGAAGCCCAAATGGTTTTCAATAACAAAGTGTTTCTTTTTTAGTACTTAGGACAATTTGTACAGCTCATTTGTTTTATCCATTTTAGATTTCTGAAGGTATTTGAAAGTGATAATTATACCATGAATCGAACAATAGAACGTATCGATACTAATATCATAAAAGTAAACCAAATCATTCATATTTCTTCAGATGTTTGCTCCGTTTCTGTTCAGTTTATCAGGAGTTGATATCCTCAAAATGGATGCAAATTTATTATAAACAAGGGTACGACCCAAACCTCAGGAACTAAAAGCATTGAAAAATTCCCGACCAAAAAAATAAGAACTTAAGTGTTTTGTATTCACACAAAGAAGAATCTAGAGTTTTGGAAACAATAATTTCTGTCCAACCTATAAACTCTTGGATAGAAATACGAAAGGGCTAAATAAAATGGAGGGAAATTTTGTACACATGGAAGTTATTATCTGATCCAATTCTCAATTTCTGGTCATATGCAAAACTCAAGTAAACTAAGTAAATACCAGAATATCTACGAATTTAATATAAATTGTGAGTCATCATCAATTGGCATTACAAGAGCAGGTTAGGAGGATCGATTTCTCAGAATCTGGTGATGACTCTACTAATAAAATTGCAAAGCTCAAGACCAAAAAGATGTGAAGCAATACGAGATTTCTAGGTAAATACCAGGAGATTTAGGAAATGAGTGTTGAAAAGTTCAATACTTATTTTTCCATGCACCTTTCATAAGTACAATTGCAACACATAACAAATTCAACAAGTTCGAAGAATAAGTTCCAGAGAATATGATTCCAATTTAAATATTGGAAACAGTAATATACACACAAATTCATCTCTGATATAGGGCTACATTTACGACGTTTCGATTTCGAATAGAAACCATTATATAAGAAGGAATAGAAACCATTATATAAGAAGGACTTCAATGACCTTGAAACCACATTTTTGGGGACATTAGTATGGGAGCTACCTGAAACATTTGACCAGTCATTTCAATTGCCTTCGTCCTTGAGATAAAAGAAATAACATGTACCATATTTCATCCAGATATCTCTAAAATTTCGGCCTGTAGAGTGTTCAAGATTACATGAACACTCTACAGCCGGACGAAAAGACAGACATCGTTAAATCGACTCAGAAAGTGATGCATCAGCATGGTGTACGGTATAAAAAAGATGAAAATTATTGTAAGACAATAGACAGACAACATCATATCTCTTGTAATTGGCCAGATTTTGAAATTTAAAGATTCAAGAAGGCTATTTTAGTAGTTATAACTCAAATCAAATGTCGATCAGATGTTGCTGAGCGATTTGTATTGGATTCAAATAAAAATATTCTTAAAGTTTTAAAAAGTCTAGTTAACAAAAATAAAATGTTTAATTTTAAATATTAAATGTTGTTTTTTTGGTCAGGTTTATGTCCCTTTACCTGACCACCTCTGTCTGACCAACAACCGAAAAAACTGAAAAACAAATAAAAAATAAAATCCACAAAAGACAACCGAATAAAGTAAAATAAATGACTTTGTTGTAAATTATTCAAAGACCAACCAACCACCACTATCTGTCATTATTATAACAGCTCTGGTGACAGTGATTTAAGGTTCTTTGGAAAGACAAAAAGGTAAGTGGAATAAAATGACAAACAAAAATATTGTACATAAATTTCAATGGTGGTCTAATTGTTTTGTTATAAAAAAATCATCTTTTTTTCCTTCATAAACATTCGAAGAAAATCCTAAAATTCAAGCAAAACAGCATGAAGAACGTATTTTGTACTTTTATGCTGACACTTGTTATTGACGTAAAAACTTTTCTACCAACTGTTTTTAAACATTTAAGTTTTTTTCGACAATTTAAAAATAAGTTTAAGTTAAAATTTTATTTGAACATAATTTTTTCCTTTAAAATGTTATAACAACAACAGTTGGTGCAAATTTTGTATTTACTAAGCAAGTTGTTGAAATTTATATTCGGAAAACTTTAAAGAAATATAAACAAATATTGAAAGTCATAATATTTAATATTTATCCCTTAAATTTTTGTAAGCAAAATAACAATTTTATTAATTTAATAACATTAAATAGTGAAAGTTATTTAGTCTATAATATTGCAAATATAATGACATTTTATGTGAAAATAACAGGAGTTTAATTGTTCCAAAATTTGATTTTAATTTTTATTTTCGTAACCATCTTTGCCAAAAAAACTCATTAAAAATTACCTTTAAAAAAATAACTATAGTAGAAAAAGTTAAATAATCATATGAAAATATTTAATTTTCCTCATTGTTTCGTGTTTACAGTCTAACCGCATTATTTCATTATATTTGCGAAAACACAAGCTCAGCCACCATTTTCCCTATAATAAAATCTGTTGTATTGTTATGTGGTATTTTAGTTTACAGTGTAAATGAAAATAAATTCAACATAATTTATGTCTAATCGTAGGCATTAAAATGATAGATTTCAGTTGCTAAAAGCTTAACCAGTTTTTTTAATATCAGCTAATCTGAAAAGACACATAGTTGATAGCAAGTCATAGTTACTAATTCAGGATTTTATGAAAATACTTCAAAAGTAAGAACAAGTAGTGCTATATTTCTCTATACCGAGTCTTTAATACCCTCTATCGTATGTATATATGCATGAAGTTTCTACAACATCAACATAAATACATACACCCGAACACACCTTACATATATAACCACTAATAACAAAAACAAGTTTATATATTAAGAGAATTAGGACATATAGAAATTTATATATATTTGGATTTTTCATTTATCCGATTTTTATGATTTTTTGAATAGTATTAAAGTTAAATTTTGTATAAATCTGATGACCAGATTAAGCAAAACATAATTATTTTACCCTCCACTACCACAAGTGGTCAACTTTGTCACTCCGTGTGTAACGCTAAGAAGGAATCAGCATCAAATCAAAGGCTAAGTAAAAGTTATGTCCGCCTGTTTGTCTATATGTTGTTCAATGAAATGGGTCCGAGCATTTGTTGACCGATAAATGATGCAACATCTAAATTCAAGCGTAGAAATTTCGGAAAATTATAGATGAACAAATTACATTGAAATTTTGCCATAATATTATACTATATAAAATGCATTACAATTTCAAAAATTACCAAAATCGGTTTAGAAGAAAAAAACTTTATAGCCAAAAATATAAATAATTTTATGACTCATTAAGTGTACCGTGTTACATCTAATAAAAACTTGTAAATGTAATACTCGTTTGTGACTGTATTAGTGAGTATGCATGTAAGAAACATAGGGTATTTATTCCACATGAATTTGCTGCAGAGGGTATTAAATATTCGTCATAAACGGATATAGCATTCTTACTTGTTTTATATGAATTTTAAGGTTTTATTAGATATAACTTCTATAACTTCTTTGTTATTCGACCAAGTTTGCTGGTTTTTAACATCAAACTCCTTAACACTATAGCAAATAATTTTATTTAATTCATATCACTACTGTGACCATGGTAATGTTTCCAACACACAGACGGACGTAGCTTAATCTACTCAGATTTTGATTTAATGCAATAAATGATTCCTTCTTGGCATTGCACATGAAATGACATTATATTGTGGAGGGTATAAAAAAGGTTTTATAAGCATGGGAAAATTAAAGATACTGTCTAGGATTAACTGTTCAGTATTTAGAAAAACCCTGCCAATTTTAGAGGCAAGATAAGACTTCCATGGGACATGCAGCAACTATTACATTTCTTTCGGAGCCTTTTTTCAATCTACTACACGTCGTATCAATATCTGGCATACATTCTAATGACTAGTCTTTGAACTTATAAGACCATTTTTCTGCCAAGAAAAGACATAGTTGTTAATACCATTCTAATCCTTACGAAAGGAAAAGTAAACAAGAACATTATCTTATCATCCACCATTATTCCCGTACATTCGACCGGAGTCACATTTTTAAGACTAGAGTTCCCAAACGGAATAATTGAGGTAGAGCCATGAGATAACCTGTCTTTGAGTAACATATGGTACATGTTTTCCCATTACCACAACAACGCCCGAATAAAGTACCGATTCATACACATCAAGCATGTTTAGCTCAAAATTGGACTCAATATCAGCACTTGACGTTTTTAATGGATGACGTTTTTAATGGATGAGTAGATCCGCATGTACATACATTTTAATGGAACAATTCAAAATAAAACAAGTAAAAATATTCAAAATATTATATTATAATGTCAAGCTCGATTATGTAATACCCTACCCCACATTGTCGGTTTTAAATGATAGCTACAAACAATTTATTAATAACCCCCGTAAAATTTTATTTCTAATTTTTCCTTTAATTTCATTTATGTAAAATTTATGTGCTAAGAAATGAATTTTTCAGGGTGTCATATGGAAGCAATATGAAATTATGGACCAGCACTCGCATAATTTTTCACATCGATTTTAACTTGAGCAAATATTATTACAATACCAACGTATAAGTAAGTGATGTTTGGAAGATGGATTGTACATTGAAATAATGAAACGATCCTCGTATTATAACTTATGTTGTGTTTTGGTAAGATCGATTTTACGCTTTCTATTTTGGACCTGTATGACCTTGAATATAATGGTCCTAATATCACCAATTTTAATAGACATAGTTCCAAATTCATAAGTACCAAATTTCATATACATGTGTTTAAAATAGCGACCTGTATATTATTTTAGTTGGCAGCCTTTCAGACGGATGAACATCGATAAATCAACTTAGAGCGAGGGATGACCGTAACTTCATACGCCATTATTGAAATGCGTGACACAGTCATATACACTACAAGCTTTCCTCTTCCTGAAATATCTTCTCCAAAGTTTTGATTTTCTTCAAAATATTTCTACAAATATAAGAGACAAATTTGTCGGACAAACCGCCAAAACAATATAAATGAAGAACAAAGCTTCCTTAGTCAGACATACAGAAATCTTTCAGATTAATTTAGGCATACTTTATGGTGGCGTTATTATGTCTTAATATTTATATAAATGCAAAACAAATCCACCATAATCTTTTTATGAATAGAGGTAGTATACTATTTCATATTTGAATATAGGGTGTTGGAGGTATCCAGTATGCAGTTACACTATTAGGAACTTCTGCTGTAATGCAACAGAACATCGAAGAAGGGACATCTTATTGTAATTCTAGTTGAAACGACAGCCAACACGAATGACCTTAGACCTGCCATGTCAAGTACCCTCTCATCCACACACCACCAGGCATTGTTTCTGGTGAAACCTTAAAGGTTGTAATGTAAGTCTCTCCGGACATTTCCTTTTACAATTAGACTACAATATTTTCGTACACCTTTATTAATTCCACTCTCTTTTATAGTTCTATATACCAACATTTATGTGACCGCAATAAAATTTTTTGAAAACTTGCTCTACAAATTTAATTAACCAAATATGTATATTTTTCTCACTAACTCATTTTTGGGAAAAAATACTATAACTAGCTAAAATACACAGACATTCTTTTATTTACACATACACACATACATTTGTAATATTAAAATATTTTCAAAAATAAATGTGTTTTGCCAAAATATTTATAAATATTTGTTTACTAATTAAATCCTAATTACTGCTAAAACTTTAGTCTCTGAAAAATAATAATAAAAATTAATTGAAATAAAACTTAAAATAAAACTGCAACAACATTAAATTTGTAGATAAAACTATAAACATTTATATTAATATATGAGTATTTTTAATTAAATAGTTTTCATTGTTTTATGAAAATTAAAATATGGCTGTAACTAGATATATGCTTTTGTTTAAATTGATAAAATGTTTAATTAAAATGTCACATTGAATATTAACAGAATTTTATAAAATTTTCATAAAACGAAAATAAATTTTAAATTTTACTGTTTTATTTAGATTATGAAAGGGGTTTAATTGATATAAGTGATTAACTAAACATTTGATTTATAATGAAATATTTTTGATTTCTTAAAAAATGTTAAGTCAGACAGTTAAACTTCTCAGTAAATTTTTCATTAAATTATTTCTACTTTGATTAAATTAAAATTTTATTACACCACCGAAGATGGTTGGGGTCTCATGCGTTTGTGCTGATGTTTGTAACATGCAGAAATAATGGTGTTACAGCAAGCTTTAAGTATATCGTTTGACTTAGAATTACTTTCTGAGTTGATTTAACGATGTCTGTAGTCCGTCTATCTGTCTGTCCCTCTATCCGGCTGGTTTTTCATTTAAACAATGTGAAGAGTCTACAGGTCGAAATTTTTAAAATATCATGATATTATTTTCATCCAAACACGAAGCCAATAATATTTGTACTTGGAATATTTGTGTCCCTGAATACAAAATCGTTAAAAACTCGTGTATATTCTTGCAAATACTCATAACTTCTTCAAGTACTAAACAAAACAAAAATACATATCAACTAAGAATCTTATAAGATCAAACCCGTTTTCCGGGAAGGGGCGTTATATGGGAGCCATACCAAAATATGAATAGATTTTGGTAAAGTTTATAAAATATTTTTTAAACAGAAAAATAATTGTGTCAAATTTCAGTAAAAACTGTTTTCCGTAAAGGACCCTGATATAACATCTACATCAAATTATAGACCGCGGATGTTCATATTATTAATATACATTTAAGATAGTTAGAAAAATGATTGTACCGAATTCCTATGATATTGGTCTTTATTTATGTGTTTTATAAGCTCAAATTCGTTTTCGGGAATGGGCGTTATAGAGAGCTATACCAAAATATTGGCCAATATTAAAAAAATTATGACATATATTTCGAAAGTAATTTGTGCCAAATTTAAACAGAATTGGTTCATATTTAAGTTTTTATAAGCTATAAACCATATTCCGGGAAGGTCCTTATATGAAAGCTATGTCAAACATTGACCAATGGGTTTATTAATGTATCAAAATAAATATATGTGATAAATTTCAAAAGAAATTATCTTAATATTATAAAATATTATTCATTTATTTATTTCAAGAGAACATAAAGGATAATGAATAGGTTTTGAACAATACTGTAAATATAAATATCACACAGAAAAAATCAATATAAAATAATAAGAATAGAAATAACTTAACTTTTTTCTGTCATGATTTTGCTTTATAGAAAATAATGTTAATGTAACATTGTTTCACAGCAAATACAGTTTCTTGAGAATATTTTTGAAATTCTACTACTTGGAATTTAATTTTTTAAAATTAATTTAAAAATTTAATAAAACGTTTTACTTAAACTAAATGAAAACAAATTTATTCAATCTCACATCAACTATGTTCAACGTTGTTTTTGCTTTTTTCTATGTGATTAAAATATTTCAATGAAATTTCACACCAATTTTTAGTTAACATTAAATAGTTTGATAAACTTCAAATCCACTACTCCACATTTGGCTATGGCTCCTGGAATTGCATTCAATTAAATTCAAATATTGTACTATAATATAAATAAATATATTTTGAATCGTAATTATGAAATTAAACATCCAAGTTGAGCCAGGAAGAAGGCCAATTCTTCAAATATACAAACCAGAAATAAATTTCTATATATAACTCTTTTGCTCCTAAGGTATACTGCACAAAAATTTTTCAAAGTGCATTTCAATAATCCTTTTATCAAAAGACTTAAATAGCTTACTTTATGATTCTGGTGGCATAGTAAGTATAAATATATAAGTATTTCTCATATGAATACATTTTGTGCTTTGTAGTTTTTATTGTAACCGTTTTGTCAATGTAAATATTTTTTTGTTTTTGTTGCTATTAAAAATTTATAAAAGGCGCTGCATAAAATTATGTATTCTAAAGGATTTTATAGAAAAGTCGTTACTTTACACAACAATTTTATTAAAAAGTTTACCCTTGCAACAACCATCACAACTAATACTACAGCCAAATAGCAAATACTATTTTATTAAAATTTTTGCTTTAAAAACTGCCAGGGTATAAGGGTTCAGAGGCATCAAATAAAATAAAACCAAGTAAGAATGCTATAATCGGTAGTGTCGAATCTTAAATGCCCTTCACCACTAACATTATGCAATTAGCATGAGTTGAAAATATTACAAAAAAAAAACTTCAATAATCAGCATAAACGCTGATTATGAAAAAGGCCTTAATAAGAAATAAATATGGCAACAAATATTGGAACTGAGCTAAAAATTTGAATTACCAATTTTCTTCAAAAACTAATGTTAAGGAAAAGAAATTAGATTCTTATATCGGAGCGATAGCAAAATATAGGCCGATAACATATATTGAAAATAGCTAGAAAAATAATTGTACCAAATTTCCCAATTTTAAAGTTTTATAAGCCCAAACCCGTTCTTCGGGAAGGGGCGTTATATGGGAATTATAGCAAAATATTATTAATGTCAAATTTTAATGGCAGTCGTTCATATTTAAGAGTTTTATAAACTATAAACCATATTCCGGAAAGGAGTCTTAAATGAGAGCTACATCAAATAATGACCCAAGCACAATGTTTTTTTGGGTTTATTATTGTATCAAAATAAAACAAAAATATGGCAAATTTCAAAAAATTATCATAAAAATTACGACCCACAGAGCCTATAAATGCATTAAATATTTTGTATATCAGTCTTTAATTTTTATCCTATTGATTCGATTTTTTGTATGATAATGAAAAAATATATATAACTGTATATTATACTTAAATTGTTTGTTTCAATCCAGGCACCTTATGTTGACAAAAAATTAGAAAAGTTTTCTTTCGAAATTTTGAGATTGTCTTAGATATCGTTCTAAATATATATCGCTATATATTGGTTTTATATCGGAAACTGAAACAATGTAGCCAAATTTTATATAATTCGGATAATTATTCAAAGCGTGGGAATATTTCCAACAGACAGACGGAAATAGCTAATCGGATGCAAGAATATATTTTCTTAATGGGGACTGAGATGATTCCATCGTTAATCTCATGACAAAGTTAATATACTCTCATCACCACTTGTGGTGCTGGAGGGTATAATAAGGCTAAAATTATGGTGCTTCTGTATACAAGGAATTTTATTTTTGTTAAAATTTTTGCCAAAAAGTCAAAAGGTTTGTTGTTTTATAATTCCTAAAGCATAATAGCAGCATAGTTAAAATAACTATAAACAACAGACAAATTAGTTTTAATAAAATTTTAAATGTTTTATATTTATAAAACAAATAAGCATATTTATTATAATAAAATATACAAAATTATGAAAACTTAAAATTATTTAAAATTTATGTATATAAAGTATTCGAAAGGCAGGAAAAGTTATAATATTATTTTGGCAAAAATGTTCTCTTTGTTTATAATATTTAAGGAATTAAGTAATTATTTGTTCATGTTTTTTAATTTAATTTAATTTTTTGGAAAAATTAAGCAATAAATTAACTTCGATTATTCTCTAAACCACATTGCCATAACCGCACATCATTTTTAACTATAAATTAATACTTTGTTCGGTAGTGCCGAATTACATCTTCAACCTTTGTCTTTGTATGATATGGACATTAAATGCTATGGTGTGTACCTATAGCAATAAATGTATCTTTGGAAATGTGTTCCCTTTTTAATGTGAACGTTTTAAGATGATTTTTAAATTCGAAAGTTCGGAGATTTGTATTTAATTGGACATATGTCTTGTGGTGATCGCTTTAACGATAAAATAATAAGATTATCACCTGTCGGTAAATCAGATATTAATAGGCGATGTTGTTACCTAAGCAAAGATAGCGTCGACAAAAAGGCATTAAAAATAATCGAAAATAAAAACATTATAGATAAAAATTGTGAAATAATTCAAAATATTATTTACATTTAAAGTACGAAAATGCTTACTGGATCATACTTTGGAAGCTAAGGTTTGGCTTGCTAAAAGAAAATGAGACATTCGTGCAGAAAGTGGTCAGTAAAATGGTTGCTGGTCCATAACTTCTAAATTGGAATTTTTCTTAAGGATAGTTTTTAGACTATAAGATGTCTCTTTATTTCATTCACATTTCTATGAATGTGAGTAATAATTATCCTTCCTTCAAGCTGTTTTGTTTTGTATTAATATAGATCATAACTTGCAACAATTTGGTTCTTCCATAATATGTTACTTTTATTGGAAAATGGTCAGAATACCTCCAAAGTTTATGTAGATTTCGAGTTGCGACTTATGTTCTAAGTTATTACAAAAATATTGTGGTCAGAAATCTTGTAAGGAGCAATCAAACAGTACATTGCTTGATCAGAAAACAAAAAATTCATGTCCCTTTTGTGATCAACAAGAATCTTATGAGTATATACCTCTGAAATTTAAAAGGTTGTAACCCAAGTACATTTGCATGGCATTACAGTTAACACAAACCTGGAAGCAATCATTTAAGGTAGAGGAAATATATAGTGCAAAGTGATATTTGCTTAGAGTAACAAACATGCTGCTTGAAATTTTATACCAATCAACATCAGTTTCAATAGCCTTCGTCCTTATATAATTCATATACAGCTAATTTTCGTTAGTTTGATTTGTTTTACCTCCACCTACAATGGTTGTGTTGGTATAAATATGGATGCGTATGAGTTATATTAATCAATTTTAATAAGCAAATAATGAATTTCGCTTCCCGTTTTATAGCGAATTAATTAAAAAGTGAATTGTAAATTGTTTATATTTTTGCCTTAAAAATAAAAAATCAAATTAGTACTAGATCGTTCAACAGTACGTCCCTTTAATTTATATTTTCCATGATTTTTCTTAAAATCGCACTAAAAAAAATCCTTCAGAAAATATTATATTGTTCGGTGAAGGAAATATTTTCTTTTTCTTATCCTCTATTTTACTATTTCATTTTGCTTTGCGCAACATAAATCAGTGCTTGACAACAAGGTACCTGGTGTTAAAGAAATGAATATTAAATTTATGTAAATTTACAAAATGTCAACAGTTTTCTATTTCAGCACCAGAAGTGGTGAAAATGTTTGTCTTATTCTAAGCGTTATGTAACAACACCAAGAAGAATTTTTCTAAGACCCAATAAACTGTAACTGTATATTCTAGCATTAAATCAAAATCGCCTAAAAGCCTTTATTAGTGAAAATTATAGGCTGCAAATGCTATGGATAGGTTAGCGGGGAAAAAAGCTATCGCAAATCTTTGAATCTGTTACATCGAGTATGTGACTCACCAAATTTGGACAAATCGGAATTAGAATTTTTAAAGAGTTGATTTTTTTAATTTTTTCCAAAAAGATAGTAACATCTAATCTCTGATAATACAATTTTTGTTCTGAGCTTCATTGATCTTTTATTTACCCACAAGCCCTATCAAAGTTTGGTCAATTAAAGAAATTGTTTGCTAAGTTTTCAAAACTCAAACTGGGATTAATTTAAGTTATTCTTTTCATATACATATATATGTAAGTTAAACACTTAAAAAACATTTTATAATCACTGGATAATCGTTTGAGCGAAAAAAGTAAATTTGGGAAATTTGGAGTCTAATGAAATATAAACAAGTAGAGCTGCTAATTCCGGTGCTATCAGACTTGAGCCTATGGTGAATCTTCGAATGGTGTTCTACACATTTACGACACCAGATTGTATAGGTATTAGTTCGCTTTTTCTATACATGTTAAACACCAAAATTTAGGCCACAAAAGAAGTCTTAAAGCTATTGTGCAATAAGAAGCGTTATCTCAAAAAAAAAAAAAACATGTTGTTTATTTTTTCCTTTTTTTTAATTTTTGATACTCGTAAATATTTTTGGTGTTTGAAATTGCCAATTGAAAATTATTTTTTTTCTAAAAAAATTGAAACAAAATGATAAAACGTGCAATACAGTCACCCACAACACATACCAACAACAATACTTTGCTCTACGGTTATCTATTTTTCTTTGCAATTTGTAGCATTCAGAAGTGTAATGAGAGAGAAAAAATTAAGACAGACATTTATTTTCTGTTGAAATCAGAACGCGTACAACACGATTAAAGAAATGGAAATTATTTTTTATGTTTTTCATTTGTACTAAATCACTTGGTTATTTATCACCTTTTCTATGTGTGTCTATGGAAATGTAAAAATCTATCTTTCGGTTGCCTAGAGAAATAATTCTACAATCTATTGTTGTGTAAAAGTAAAACATTACAACATTTTACATGTAAGTATATTTCATTGTAATCTGTCACGTAGAATAATGTGCGGCATGAATAAAATTAACAAAATGTTTTGTGTAACTGAAACGGAAGAGATAAATTTATACAATATAGTGATTTTTAGCGAATTGTATCTTATACATATATAGGAATATGTGTGTAAGTGTGCATTTAATTTTTATGAGTTTGAGCAACTGTACGAAATGGAATGTCTAACGGAAGTATGCCAATAATATATTATAAAATTTCAATTTCATTTTCAATAAAAAAATAACATAATCTATCACATACAATTACTTTTTCGCGATAAGCGGTGATAATTCTCTTTACATTTAAATGCTTAAATTCTTTATTATTTTTTTTTTTTTTAATTTTTTCACATGAGCAAATTCTTTAAAGAAGTAATGATCCAGACTGACCATATCAGATCGGTGAAAGTTATGAAATGATGATGGCTCATTGCTATCATATTGTTATAAACCAGACAAAATGACTTCAGAAGTTAAGTACTATTTTCAATAGCGAAGTGTTTGCGATCTGGGACATTATGGTCTTAGCTGCCGAGAACTCAAAAAATCTTTTATTTAGGAACTGTTAACCAATAACTAATATCTTCTTAACCTGAATCGATACAAATTGCCCAGTTTAATGATCATTAAAGTATATACGAATATGTAATATTAAATGGTTTCAATTGTAATAAAAAAATCTGATTAGATTTTTAGAAATTTCTTTCCACTCAACCTTTATAATCCGTGTAGCGTCAAGAAAGAATTATTTATTTAGAACGTGTTTTTTCTCATTTCTGACACTTTCTCTTTGGCTTTTGGTCTTGATCCTTTGGTGTCGAGATACCCCCTTCCCTGTTTTCTGAACTAACTTTGAACGTATTTAAACACATGAAGTGTGGTTTATGTAATTGTTCTTTGATAACTAAAACATGGTTAAAGAAAATTGACTTAATGTTAATAGAACATGTTTGAAGAAATAAAAAACGGCAACATCTGAGGTCTACCAATGAGTTACATATTTTACATTTTAATTGATCCTATAGTATTAATCCAAAGAAATTTGAATAAGTTATGTAACATATATAATATAATTTATCGTGGAGACCATTAAAGAATCAGCGTAGCAGATTAAAGCATTTTTTGTTTGTTTTAAATATATTCTGAAAGTATTGCCTCGATTCTTTGTTTTTCCTTAAAGAAAAAGTTATTTATAAAAAAATTTGAGGTCAATACTTTAAAAAATGTGGACTCTGTGTAACTAAATAGTCCAAAAATAAAATTTTTGGGATTTTTCTTACATTTTTGAGAACAAAAAATATATATTTATCACGATGTCCACATTAAAATGAAAATTTTAGAATTTAAGATATCTTTTAATCTATTATCTTTTTATACCCTCCATCACCACAAGTGGTGATGAGGGTATATTAACATTTATCATTCCGTGTGTAACACCAAGAAGGAATCCAAAACTGGGTCGATTAAGCTATGTCCGTCTGTCTGTCGGAAACATTCTCACGCCTACGTCGT
>PYHX02000158.1:74877928-74907985 GCA_004302925.2 Cochliomyia hominivorax | reverse complement strand
GCTGTGGGAGCAGTTTTATTATGTTTTTTTTTGTTTGGATAAATTGTGTTATTTTTAGTTGTCCATTTGTTGCAACTTTTCTTTTATTTTCATAAAAGTCCTCCAAAATACAGATGCGTAGTTTTGTAATGACGTAATTGTAGAGCCAGTATATATTTCTGGTATTTATTTCCTACTAAAATCAAACAGTTTTTCGAAATATGGACTAACATCTATGATTATTCAACGTTATTTTCTCAAGGACTTCATTTCAGTTTTATATTTAGTACTCAATTTGATTTTAAATTTTAATTTTCATGTCTCAAGAACAAGATTTATGATAAACTATAATATTCGCCCTTTTAATTAAGAATCAGATTTCAGTTACTTAAGAGCTACGTTCAGTATGCTTATTTTTCGTCAATTATGATTCGATATTTTCACCTTAGAAGTATTAAACCGATACCCACATTGAATTGAACTGACCTATAAAAGAGTAAATAGTAAATAGAGTATATAGGCCTATCGGTGTATCCTTTTTAATGATATCCCTTATCCATTTCACAATCTTATTAAACAGCCTATAGTTTTGGCTATAACTCTTTTCCTACTGAACCGCTTTTGATCATTTTTAGAATGGTACTGAAGTACATACAATTTAATTTTGTGGCTAAATTTCATTCCAATATCTCGACTAATTGAAAATATTAAAGAAGTTAATCGCTTGAATTTAGAACCGCCTCAGATATAGGTCTATATCTATTAATATACTGAACCAATTTTGCAGGTTTAAAACAGCAAATTTTTTGAACTATTAAAAAATTGACCCAGACTTTAATTTGATACAAAAATATATATACATAAGGGGGTTTGAAATGATTCCTTCTTAGCGTCACACACGGAATGACAAAGTTACTTTATATCCTCTTTACCACTTAGGGTGGTGAAGAGTATAGAAAAAGGAAAATTTTTGGAAAAAATTTTTACCAAAATAAACTGTTTTAAATTAACATTTTAATAAAACGTATAAATATCTTGTGCTTTTCCACAATTTCATGGAAATATATTTATTAAATTTATTTTCTTTAAAAAAAGTAAAAGATAGGCTGAGAGCCAAAAAAATGCCAACATTAAATTAACTTTCATTTTATTCAATAAAAGCAAACCGAAAAAATGAAACGTAGAATTGGCATAACAGCAGCTGACATCACTTGGATAATACAATTTGTCAACATTAAAATTAAATGTTAAATTGGTTAACATGTTTTTGTGGTCGATGATGCATTTTACACAGAGTAAAAAGCAGAAATACCCAAATACGAAAACACATAGACAAACACAAAAATACACAATCCGCAAAATACTCACACAAACAATATATAGACATATACATAAATAAACGCTCATATTTTAGTGTACATTTACCCAGTTGTTCTGAAAATATTCCATTACTTTTAGAAGCTGTGGATAATAGTAAGTGATCATAAGGGATCTCTGATTAATTTTTGTGAAAGTAGATGATTTTAAAAATGTCTGCTTTAAGAATTAACATATATGAAACATTTCTATATTTCGTATTATTTTTTGAAGATTTTAGCAATTTCCAACATGGAATCTTATGAAACTTTAATAGAAATGATTATTTTGGTGACTCACAGGTTTATTTCCTATTTAAGTTGATTCATTTGAGATTTATGCGGGCAGTTTCAAATACCGAAATGGAGTTAGCTGTGTCTTCTTTTTGGTAATAGTATTTCCTTAAGGGTCCTGTACACTGTAGTCTTTTTAGAGAGAGTTCTCGAAAATCAGATAGAAACATTTTAATTTATGCCGATAGTCTAGCAGCGTTGAGATTTTTCTTAAGAATCTATTCCGAATTAATTCGTAGTTTTTGATATCTCTGAACGAAATGCAGATCTAGTATATTGCCACACTTTTCGGTGCTGCTGCAGAATATATGATCAAATCTATTTGAATATTATAATCAATCGAGCTTAATTCCTGGCCTTTTGGCGATGAATATTTGTACTGTTATCTCAGTGATCATCACTCACTGCGTGATAGATACTATTGTAAGTAAATTTAATTAACGATGAGAAATATGAAATATTTTGGAGATTTTTATCTGCTATTTTCCTTCAATATTTCGTGAAGCATGACTTGGCTGATTTTTAATAAGTGATGATGGAAAAAAACACTTCGTCTTTCTCATATGTTGGTTTGATGCAGGTAACATAAAAAATAATTGCGTTTAATGCCTTCAAATTATCTCTCGGATAAAAATACGTTTTTTAGTTAAGCGGAAAAGTTGACACCTCAGAGCTCTTGCTTTTTCTGAAATAAAAAATTATATTTTATTTAATGCGAAAAAATACATTGTATAGCCTTCGCTATTTTAAGACCGATTAGAACGTAATATAATAGTAATATTTCTATGACGTTGGAATTGCGTTAGAATACTTAGATTCAAATACTTTAAAAAGCCCTAATAAATAATAAGAGCCTTTTAGAACTGTATGGTGATCATTATTTTTTTGTAAGTATATATTTGTGTCTGTGTGCACATTTACAAAAAATAAAACTGAATTAAAATGCTGAATAATATTTTTTACTATATTACTTAATTGCTAACAAGTCAAACATAAGAGACGGAATACGAAAAAACATAAAAAGAAAAAGTTAAATAACTGTATATAAATTATGATATAAAAAATTTAAAAATTCGGTTGGGCCGAATCTTAAAAACCCAGCTCCACTACCAGCTTTAAACTCTATTGAGGGAAAAGGTTTCGTACAATAGCTTTTTCTTCACTTACTCTTATAATCATTTCATATTAATAATGAACCTAAATTATTTGTGTCGAATTTTATTAAAATATTTTATTGGGATTTTTCTTATATATATTTCTGTATGTGTATGTAATGTTAGTAAAGACTGACAATCGTGAACTTAGTTACATACTAATAGCAATTGCGAAATCAAATTGGAAACATATATACAATTTATTGAAAAATGTTGTAAGGTGGATTATAATATATAAAAAGTAAGTGTGTTGTCTTTGGTTAAGACTATGGTCCTTTCTGGCTGTTCCTCGTCTTCATAATTGATTACACTCACTCTCTTTTTCTAAACAGTTTTTTTTTAATTCAAAGGAAAATTAAAGGTTTTATTTTTAGGAATATTTTGGTTACTCATTGATTGAGAAACTACTTCGATATTCAGCAATAACTTTGTAACTTTTTAAACTTTTAGAGACATTTTAATAAAATTGTAGTTAGTCGGAGCTGACGTATTTATGAGTTGATTTCGAGAACACAAGGCTCCTACATGATTAGGGGCGTAATCAGTGACCCTCTTAAAATTGACCACCTCGAGTTGTTGAGAAAAAATTTGTAAATTAAAACAAAATAATTTTCTCACCAGTTTTTAGTTTTTTCAAGTTTTAAAGTTAATAATCTTACTCTTGGTTCCATTTTTTTAAATGTGTGCCAGATTCTCTATAAAATTCTTTAAACTCTTGGTACCATTGGGTTCTTTAAAAAAAATTGACAACATTTTTTCACTTATTTTTATTTTTAAAAAGAAATTTTAATGAGAATGCGTGACCACAACAAGGTTTTGGGCATTTTCGTACAGAAAAGTAGAAAACTTTTCAATTCTCTGAATCATGGATAAGTTCATATAAATCATATAAAAATTTCAAATAAATGTCATTATTCGTTTCAATTTTATTTAAAGAAAAACATTTTAGATGTCAAATGATATTTCCTCTTTTCTTTGGAAATTGTAAATCTGCAAATTTTGACGTTTTCATAGATACCAAACACGTGTGTCAAAAGTTTATAACTTTTCCATTTATTTTTAAGCAGAGAGAGTTTGAACACTTCAAATATTATGGATAGTGAACTCAATATACCTATTTTCACCATATGTGATAACGTTGCTAAAAATAAATATAAACATAATATGTATATGTATAGCAATATAAAAAACATGTAGTCGGTCAATCGCTACACCACAATGTTGGCTATAAATAGTAGTTGCGATAAATTATCGAACGAGCCTCGTATAATTAAATTTTCTGATTTATTCTTAAATATACAGTATGTTATTTTGAAACTAACACTTCACATAAGTGTAAAATAACTTTAGCTTTTTTATAATAAATTTTTCTGGGAAGTTATTATGGAGATAATAGAAATTATGGACGGAACCTCGTATAATTTTGCATACAGATTTTTTAATTTTATCAGCTATTATTACCATATCCAACTATATGTGAAATTAATTGCCCTTCAAAGTGATTTGGGGATGGGAGCTTATAAAAAGCAATGGACCGACTCTCGCATAATTTGGCACTTTCTTTCACAATGTTTGCCATTTTTTGGGAATAATTTTATATTTCATTGAGATGTCTCAGATAGTGCATACCGTAGAGTACTTTAGACGGACTGACATTAAATAGACACAGTAAATGATTCTGACTCGAACGATATACTTAAAGGTGGTATTAACAGCAATTTTTCTGTATGTTACAAACATCACCACAAAGGCATAATACCCTAACCACCAACGGTCTTTTAGAGTATAAAAAACCGACCATTAAAAAAAATAGAGAACACGTAGTAGATTTTAAGTTTGAAACAGCAGTAAATTGACTGTGGCAGTAGTTTAGATAAGTTTTCTTTTTGTTTAGCAATTAGCGACGATGACCTGTACATAAATGCATATTAAATTTAATTAAAAGAAAAACATTTGTTTAAATTTACTACAGAATTTTCGTTAAAACTATATATAATTAAATTGTTATGGTAGGATTTTTAATATTATTTGTTTCATTTTTACGAATTCAACTTCACATAGATTTTGCGAAAGCAACAACATTGAAACAAACGAACAAACACGCTTGAGTTGTATATTTTATACTTGAGTGCCTCAGAAAACTAACTGCAATATAAACCAGCAACTATTCACTTATTTAGTTGTTGTTATTATTATTCTACTGTTGCTTTTGCGAATACTTCATATGATTGTAGTGTTGTTGTCATTTTTTTACCTCCACCACCACAAGTGGTTAAGAAGTTATGTTAACTTTGTCGTTCCGTGTGCAACGCTATATATTCCTGCATCAAATCAAAATCTGAGTCGATTTAGCTATGTTCGTCTGTCAATCTGTTATTGACACACTCATACCACAATAATTGGTAAAACCTTATGAAATTTGATTATTTGTTATATTCAGAAGAAGTTTGCTATTTAAAATAAAGAAAATGGTCCAGTAAATCAAAGGATATAGACTGATATTTGAGGTAACTTCTTAATTCCAGTAAAGATTTTTTTAAAACCTGTCTATTAGAAATCGACAAATAAGAATAAGATTAAAAGAATTATCAAAATCGGTTCTCTAGAAAAAATTTAAAGCCAAAAATTTTAATTATTTAATGACTCATTAAGTGGTCCTGTGTTATATTTAAGACAAAACGGTTATATATCATATACGTTTGTTATTATGTGAGTGTGTATGTACAAAACATAACGTATTTACTTACACGCATTTGTGGTGAAGGGTAATGAAGATTCGGCATAGCCGAATATAGAATTTTTACTTGTTTGCTGATGATACTGTTTCCTTCTTTGCAGTACAGTAGTCTTTGAACACAGTTTGTCTGTTTATTTTCCACTTCTGAGTGGCACAGAGAAAACAGAGTTGTCCACATTTTTGTTGAAATTTCAAGGACAAATGATGAATTTATTTTCTGGGAAAATTATACCAAAAATACTTATAAAAATTCTTCACAAAAAACTAAAAGTATGTAATTAATTCCGTTGAAAATGAAACTTGTCTCAATTGTAAAAAAAATTTTAATTATTTTTTTACACTTTTCATAGAAAATTTTCCACAAATTTTATAAAAACATTGTTCGTGCTGCAAAATGCCAAAACTAATGTTTTGATTATGGTGAAATTTAAAAAATTTTTTAACATTTAAAGATATCAAATACAACTTCAGTTGATGTTGTGAAGAATGTTGTAAACATTCGTAGTTTCTCTGATTTTATTAGAATTCACGATATGACTCGATTATTTATGATATTATAAATTTGTGTGGAAAATTGGGCGATATTTTTATATGAATATTCATACCCTCTTCCACTACAATTAGAAGAGGGAATATTAACATTGTCATTCCGTTTGTAATGCCAAGGATCATCTAAAACCCCGGAAAGCATATATATCTATTCAGCCATGTACGTTTGTTTATTTAAAACATTTTCACAATCACATAATTCAAAAAAAGTTGGCCAGATTATTTTATATTGTCCTAAGTAGTTCTCTATTTAAAACCAGCAAAATTGGTGCGGTAACAAAGAAGTTATAGATTGATATCTGACACAGCTTTGTCTTAACCTATAACATAAAACTTACCCATTGGTCTTTGAAATCGGTTTAGATATAAGAAATCTAAACAATTATAAATATTTTTTATTAAATATGGAACCGAGTGGGAGCCCATATTTGAATGTGAATCATGTGGCTTTGTTATCATTTATTAAAAGAAACAGAATAGTTTTTTTTTTTTAATTTGGTCCATGTTATCAGATACATTACAGTGAGTCTTTAAAAAAATCTAAATGCATAATTAGAATAGGAATCTCATATATATTAGAAAGATAATTTAACTCAATTTCAAGTTTGTATAAACCATGAACCTTGATTTTCGCCAACAAGAGATGATTTTATGATACTTTTTAAAAATATTTTAAAAATTCCGGATACTTGTTCCTTAAACTATTATAAGTCAATGTGAACAGGTAGTATTATAAATTTTCAAAGCTAATTTATGAACTTTTTGCTACAAACCATAATTTGAGATTGTAGAATATTTTAGATCTTTAGAGATCCTGATTTCAAATTACAATTACATGAAATATGCCTTAAGAATATAAATCAATTTCAGAGTTCTTTTAACAGTGAAACATTATGTAAACTGTAAAAAATCCCAAATTTTAATTTTTTCAAAAAAAAAAAAAAAAAAAAAAATCAAGAAGTTTGCTTCTCAAATAGTTGTAGTTGCCATAAGTCTGAATTTTGAATACCATTTAAAACAACGATAATATCAAAAAACATTTATACGTGTGATAATACAATGTCAATAAAGATTTCTGAACTCAATAAATGATATTATAAATTTTTACAAGAATCGGTCAGTAATACTATATAATTTTCACCTAAATTTTACCTTTCCAGATCTGAAGCCGACTGCAAAAGCAAAAATTGAAAATGTGATTATTCGAATATTTAAAAAATATATGCTCTATTCCGTCTCACCTCCATAGATTAAAAAATGAAAAACCCTCCCTTGCCAAGCTGACTTGGAATAAATAGTGAGAATATCAGCAAAGAATTATTTGGGAATGGTAAGTTAGTATCGCTACCCTCCTCTGGGCTAAATTTGGCCTTTCAAATGTTAGTAAAGTTCTCCACCACTATCTTATAAATGGTTGACGTCAAAGCTGCATTATTTTTAAATACTTCAATTCGCTGCGAATTTTCTTTCTAAATTGTGGTTTTAGAATCGAAATCCATGTTAAACTTGATTGTTATTGTTATTGGGAGGGCACTTCCAAATGTTATGACATCTGTAAACTACTTTTCATATTAAAATGTTTTATTTAAAAATTCTTTGTCCCTGTTTAGTTCCATCCCAGAATAAAAAAACAAAGCTTAATAAAAAATACTATATGGATATACATCATATGGCCACTTTTGATTTCAAAATATTCTAGTAAAAGTTACAGTTTTTAGTTAACAATTGTCTACTTTTGCCTTTAAATAGATAACATGTGTAAGAGACCACTGTTTTTTACTTGTCTACTTAAAAAATATATTTTTGTTAGTTACTGATTTGTGTTACTAACAATGTTGCATTATGACGCCTTAATTGTAAAAGTGGTACTCGTTAACAAAATATTAAGTTTTATCTTTAACTTTAGCTTTAAAAACCTTAAAAAACTGTGATGAAAATATGAATAAAAACAAAGACAATTAATTATAATAAAAACAAGAAAGAATGCTTTACTCGGCTATGTCGAAACATAAATAACATCCATCACTTAATTAAAGATAATTATCTAGTTGTCTGAATTTCGATGGAAATGGTTCATAATTATTTCGTTGCACGAAGAGGCCTTAAATGGGAAATATAAAAAATATGGACCAATATTCGTCAAATTAATAAGATAAATTTGAAATAGCTAGAACAATAATTATACCGAATTTAAAAATCTTATATGATCCGAGAACGACAGTCAGAAAAATAATCGTGACGATTTTAATTTTTAATTGGTTCATATTCATAAATAGTAACGTCAAATCCGGATTCCGGGAAGGAAACATTTAAATAGAGTTATAGCTAAATATATAAATTGATATGGGTCGGACTAAAAATATATACTCAAGACAGTTAAAAAATAATTGAGCAGAATTACAACAGAATTGGCCATTATTTACTAATTTTATAATGTGAAAAATGTTTTACGGAAAAGAGCCTTATATAGGAGCTATAGAAATATATTTACCGAGATTGGTAAAAAAAATAATGTGTATATATTATAGTTAGAAAAGTAATTTTTTCGAATTTTAAAATAATTATTTAAGAGTTTTATCGGGTCAAAACTGCTTTCGCGAGGGGACGTTATATGAGAGCTATATTAAAATATGGACCAATATTAAAAAAACTTAATAACATTTAATCAAAACGGTTAAAAAGTTAATTGTGCCAAATGATCAATTGAATTGGTTTATATTTAAGAATCTTATAAGCTATAAAGCATATTCCGAAGAAGGGCCGTTATATGGTAGCTAGGTCAAATTATGACTCTATCACAATGTTGTTTCTTCGGATTTATTATTGTATCAAAATAAATAAATGGCAAATTTCAGTAAATTATCTTAAAAGTTGCGACCATATGACACACAAGTTTTGGGGTGTATCTAAATTTCGAAAATTTTCGTCTATAACTCTTTTTCTTTTGATCCGATTTTTATGATTTTGATATAGCTGGTTTTAAGTAGAAAATTTCTTGGGACAGTAGCAAAAAATATGTATATATTTTATGGGGTCTGAGATGATTCCTTCTTGGCTTTACACACTTAATGACAAAGTTAATACAATTGAGTAAATAAAATAAAAGAACAGGAATCTTCTATTTATATCCAAACTTTTCCTTTATTATTTAATAGCGCAAGTTATTTAAACGTACAGAATTTAATACTGCGAAGAAAAATTAGTCACTAAATATTTTTTTATATATCGAATGAAAGGGAAAAGTTTTATAACATTTAAAATCATAACAAACATTTTTTTATATTCAACAAATATTAAAGTTTACTCTTATGTTGTGTTTTTATTTCAATTTCTTTTGGTTAAAATATTTTTATTCTTTATCGCCACAATCAGTGCATAGTGGAACGGAATAAAGTTGTTTTGAGGAGAATTATGATGTTAATTTTAAAGTAATGTATCGTTATCTTTAAAGGTAACTAAAACTAGAACCAAACTAGAATTGAACAAGAACTGAAATAGAACTCAACTAAAATTGAAGTAGAGCTGAACTACAACTGAACTAGACTTGAACTAAAACTGAACTTTTTCTGAACTTGAACTGAACGGAATTGGTTATTTATTGAAACTTGTTAATTTTCGGAAGAGACGCCGTCTTTATACAACATAATTTTTAAATCCCGATAGTTTGTGTTCTGATTTAAATCAATTTTTTAGAGTTCAGATTTGCTAGGAACTTAAAACACTGCCTTAAGTACTACTTATCTTTTATACTTCAAAATATACTTTTTTCTAACTTCGATTTCTATTGCTTTTTTAATTTTTATTTTTTTCTAAAGAAAAAAACTTTACTTTGGTTTTTCCTTTTCCTTTTAAATAGAAGTTGAGGACAAGTCAACATATTGTCAGTTATATAAACATGGAAAATGATTGGCCACTTAAAAACTTTTATTCAACCGTAATTTTATTTTAATGGTTTTTACAAATCAGTGATTCCTTTTCAACTGTTTATTTATTGACAAAATCTAGGAAAAACGAAAACTTTAAAAAGCGACAAGAACAAAATTTTAAAGAAATAAGATTTTTATCATCAATTTCTACAGGGATATAAAACAATGCTTTTGGCGTTCAAGATAACTTAAGATAAGTAAATTTGAATTTTGGGCCTTGAAAGAAAATCTGATCTGCCAACGACCTGCATTTTGTTAGAGTTTGCATACATAGTAATAAGGGTCTATCTCAATGCTGGAGATTGGCACATCATCTCCTAGAGTGAATTATAGTTGATTCTGTTTTCACAATCGTCATAGATAAAAAATTTAGCTCTTCTTAAAGAGCTAAGTTTGCAAAACAAAGCAAAATTATTCAAAATTCTTATTTATTCAGTACATCTATTCTATATGGATGACAGGTAACGTAGCTGGCATGTCTTATTAAAGTGTCTTCAATTGAGCATAATTTTCAGCTGCTAATTTTATTTCTTAGAATTTGTTAACTTATCATTTGGAAATGCAATTCCAATAGCTTATCTTAGATATTACCTTATTAATAATAGCATAGATCTTAGGACTCCTTTAATTAGCGAAATTGGAGATTATCACATCTCTAATATGAACAAATTTCCTGATGGATTTAATTGAGTTTAAAATCTTTACTATGGCAGGACAAGCTGTATCGATGTGTCCTTCTCAAACATTCTCTAATAAATTATACGTTTCGCCTATTATATTCTAATGATCCTCATCATTTTAAATTTTACCATTTAGTTTCCTTAGAGATTTTAAATATGTCATATCACTGGTTGTAGGTTTTTAATGACCAGATTTAACGGGCTTATTTATAAATATGGCTTTTTCCATTCTGTTATCTGACCTTCCTGGTAAACTGTAAATGCTACGCAATAAGACTTTGTGAGGAATGAAAAGCCTACGATCTTCTTAATGTCCTTGTGTTAATTTGTATGTATTAGGCACCCTCACATTGAAACTAAAATACATAGATGAGGCTAACATCCATCGTATGAATGACATTTAAAATATTACACAACTCTGTAACTATTTTTTAAAGATTCGTTACAGTCGACTATAATATTACAATTAGTTTTATTTTTGATAAGTTTTATAATTAGATGTGTAATGTGTTATATAAAACCATGTTCTTTAATATCACGCTACTGTTTCAATTAAAGCATAGAATTCCCAATTAAGTGTTAAAAATATTTGCATAAATTCATATAAATATTAATTACAACAGAAGAAACAAGTAGAAATTAAAATTCCACTTAAAATTTCTTATTAAAATGCAGTTTTTGAATTACAAATTAATAAAAATATTCACTCTAGGCCTACTTTGGGCTACGACTGTTGATGCTGATGATAATAAAGTGACTTGTGTACGTCCTCCTTGCCCATCAGGGAATGAGAATTAATTACAATTATTTAATAAAATCCATTAGTAAACATCAACTTTGTTTTATTTATTTTTTTTTTACTTTTAATTACAACCCGTATGGAAACTTATATATTATCGTGCATAATCGGCGCACGGTTTCCATTCAATTAAAGGCGAAAATTGGCGGGATTACCCATAGACTTGTGAAATTCATTATCAGCTCTATATGGAATAGTTATTGAAGAAATAAAGGTAAGAAAAATCGAGTACAGAAATCATATACAGCCATGAACACAAATAAAGGCACAAAAGGTTGAATTAATTTTTATACCCAACTCCACCGAAGATGGTTGGGATATTATACGTTTGTGCTGATGTTTATTACATGCAGAAAGATGGTGCTTCACCTTTAAGTATACCATTCGACTCAGAATCACTGTCAGAGTTGATTTAACGATGTCAGTCAGTCTATCTGTCTGTCTGTCCGGCTGGCTGGCTGGCTATTCATGTGAGTGTTGTGAAGAGCATGCACGTCGCAATTTTTGAAATATCGCGATGAAATTTCGTAAATGTTATTGCTTAGGCCCAAGAAGCAAGCTTATTGAAATTTACCAATATTTCAGGTACTACCCATACAAATGTTCTTGGGCCTTAAAGCCATAAAAGTCCTAAAAGCGAAGCGATTTAATCGAATTTTGGCACAAGTAAGCTTTATAATATTTATTGCATCAGGAAACTAATTCTTCGTTCATAAACTTCAATATCAATTTTGAAAAAGGGCCTCTATTACTTTTACAGTGAAATATAATAATATTGAAAACATTTAGATAATAGATGAATTTCTCTGAAATTAGTCCATATTTAAGAATGTAACATCATTTCGGCATGTAAGGGAGTTATAAACAAATATTGCCAAGCTATATTCATATTTTAATGAAAATTTTAAAAATTATCGTGAAAACTTCAATAAAATTTAATATCCTTTTAAGCTTAAAACCCTCTTCCCTGGAGGGATTTAAATGGAAGCTATAGCAAAATATGGCCAGTTATTCGTTAAATTACTTACATATGTAAAAGACAATTATGACAATAACTGTTCCGAATTTCATTAGAATCGACTTTTATTTAAGAGCTTTATAAGCTTAAAAAATTATTTCGGAAAAGGTTTTTATTATTGGTCCCAATAATTAATAAACATTCAAGATAGCTAAGACAAGAACTGTGTCTAATCTCAATAGAACTTCAATTGAAAAAAAGTAAAAGTTTTTACATACAATAAAAGAAAATTTTAATGAAAATATTTATTATTCTAAAAAACTACTAGCAACATTCACACTGTTATATTAAATGTGTATTTTTGTATACAAAATTATGTAAAAATTATATCAAAAATTTTTTGCTCAGTTTTACGCACATTTAATAATTTTACATGAAATCTTACTCATTTTATTACAGTAATTTTACATTCACTTTTAAGGGTGTATTGCTTACGTAAGAATTTCATAAGTTCGAAACAGTTTTCCGGGAATGATCAAAACTTGGTTCGATATATATTAAAGAAAGTTGGAACAATAATTGCGCCGAATTCAGTTCCGGAAAGGTGCCCTAAATGGGAGGTATAGCAAAATATTGATCCATGTTGGTCAAATTAATAAAAAATTAGAAAAATAACTGTTTCAAATTCAACAAATTTAAAGAATTAAAAAAAAATATCTAGCTTCCTTATTAAGCGCACAAATCATACATATGTATTAGTACCAACTAATTTGTGCTTAGCACTATTAATAAATTATAATAAATAATAACAAAATAAATATTATATTTTATTTTATGCGGAGGATGTAATAAAATTACCTAAAACATTTAAAATTAAACTTTCCTCATAACCAAATTAATTTGTCTTGTGAACGTGTATAAATAAATTTAATCCTTTTTTAAATTTAATTAAAATAATTTAAAATGTTTTCCAACCATATCAATTTAATTAACTTCTAAACATTTGACAAGTACGTCAATAAAAAAACATATAAAAACTGAGTTGCGGTACATTTTAAATTAACTTGCATTTCATTATTTCTATTATTAACCTCAAATTTTAAGTTTATATTTATTCAGGTGTTTTATGAGTCATTTTATTTAACTAAAAGAGGGAAATCAGCCGTAAATATAACTTAAAGGCATATAAAACAATTAAGAATGTTATATTCGACTTGCCGAATCTTAAGTACCCTTCACCACTATATTGAAGACAATTACCTTTTTGTCTAAAATTCGATGGGTTTATCTCATATTTTATTCCGGGAAGTAAGATTATAAAGGAGTGATATCTAAGTATGGCCAATAACTTTCAAACTAGTTTCATATATCAAAGATAGTTTAAAATTGTTTATTGATATAATAGTTTTATTAACTCAAGCCGATTTTCCGGAAAGGGACGTTATGTGGGAGCTATAGTAAAATATGGACCGATTTTGGTCGGTCCATATTTTAGAAGAATAACTGAGCCGAATTTCAATTAACTAGTTTTATAATTATTAACTAGTTTTATAATTTCAAAAAAAGGGGCCTTATATGGAAGCTGTAGCAATATATGGACTGAGATTTTCCAGTCCATATAAATACAGTTAGAAAATAATTTTGTCGAACTTCAATATTTATCAGCTTTATGAACTCAAAACTGTTTTTCGTAAAGGAAATATAGACCGAGATCGTTCATATCATTGCCCTGAATTTCAATGGACTTGGTCTTTATTTACAAGTTTTATAAGCTCAAAACCTCTTTTCTTAAAAGGGCACTGGTATGGAAACTATATCAAAATAATATTTATAACATATATTTAAGACAATCATAAAATTAGTTGTGCCAAATTTCAATAGAATTCGTTCATATTTAAAAGCTTTATAAGCTTTAAACCATATTACGGGAAGGGGCATTATATGGGACATGTATATGGAAAGTTTCAATAAATTATATAAATCCATTTATGTTTTGGTAAAAAAATAGAATTTTTTTTGAAATTTCGAGGTTGTCTCAGATATCGGTTTTGCTAATTATGCGTTATAGCTGGGTTTAAGTGGGAAACTTAGAATAAATACGAATAATGTGGTCTAAATTTACTTAATTCGGACAGTTATTCAAGGAGTGAGAATGCTTCCAGCAGACAGACAACTCAGATTTAGATTTAATGCAAGAATATATATTTATGTGATCTGAAACAATTCCTTCTGGGTGTTACACACGGAATGACAAAATATAGAAATATAGAATTATGAATTATTTCTTTTACTAAACAAAAAGAAATATTTTCAAACCAGTTGGAACTTTTAAGGCACCCCAGTATGCAGAAATCACTATATGATATACATGAAGCATGCCACTTTCATGTACTTATACCCGTGAAATGAATAAGGCAAAAGCTCAAATTAATGCTAAGATTATCATAGAAAAAAACATCAAAAAAGGCATGCGTGAGCCGGATTCCTGTATCGCAAAACTACTATCGACAATGTGTTATGTAAAACAACCGAAGTGAGATTTCTATAAACTTACAAATCGAGTAATAAGATGCTATTGAACAAGTAGACCAATAGTTTTTTCGTTTAATCGAATAGTAAATTCGCAGATCATAATCGATTCTTTTGGAAACATGATTTGGTTATGTTTTTTATGAAATTTATGTCCATAAGTATTCTGTAAGGGAGTTATGGTGCTTCGATTTCGTACGCTAGTGTACTAGCATACCAGTTACTCAGTGCTCACGATGAGCTTTCGAAATATAACGCGGCACAGTAAACCATAATCCATTTGACTCAATAAGTTGTCTATGTACGGAGTTATAAAACCTCAAAAAAGATGTCGAATATCAAAATCATTTGAACGTATTTTGTATCATATTTGTTTAATTTGTTACGTTTTACAGCCTTGGTGAGGCCTTGAAAAATATGCTTGCAAAACACTAATCTCTCATAATATTAGAATTATTTGATTGTTATGGGAACATTTTTAGCCCTAAATTTTCTCATCGGATTATGAACTTTTAAAATTTTTGATATTTATCAAAATTATATTTCTAACTACCTTTAATATATTAAACATATATCGTTATATAAGACCCAATCCAGGAATTTGGTTTAGGCTCCTAAGTAACGAGTAATTCTATTGCAATTTAGCTCAAGTATTTTCTGACTAGTCTTAAGGATAGCACTAATAATAACTAGACCACATAGGGCTTCTTCCCTTAAATTTCTTCTAAAAGCAACAATATTATTTGGAAGTCTACCAATGACAAGAAAAATTTTAAAAAGTGGACTGTTTTACATTTTGATAGATGTATATTAAGATAAGTATTTCAGCAGGGCAGTAGTACCGGGAGAGCGTGTGCGCTAATAGAAAATCTGGTTCAGGTAAAAGGAATGGTCCGCATGATGTTTGTAAAGCAAAAAAAAAAAAAAATAATAATAATAAAATAAAATAAAACAAGTAAGAATGCTATATTCGGCTATGCCGAATCTTAAATACCCTCCACCACAAATTCGTGTAAAGTTAATACGTTAGGTTCCATAGATACACATACACTCACAAATGTATATAACACAGAAATACTTAATCAGTCATAAAATTAGTTACAATTTAGGCTATAAATTGAACTGCCATTTTTCTACCAAATTTCATTGAGCTCTGTTAATTTTTGTGAATGTGAGCAGACAAAGAGATTGACGAAAATCGACTGAGATTTTGACTTGATGCAAGAATATATACATTATGGGGTCTGAAATAATTCATTCTTAGCGTTACACACAGAATGACAAAGTTAATATTCTCTCTCTACCACTTGTACTGTGGAGCGTATAAAAACAAAAAATATGCTTGTTATAAGCTCAAAACTATTTTCCGGGAAGGGGTCTTATATGGGAGCTACAGCAAAATTTGGACCAATATTGTTCATATTTATAATATACTTTGATTATAGTTAGAAAAATCATTGTGCTAAATTTTAGTGGAATTGATCTTTATTTAAATGTTTTATAAACTCTAATCCGTTTTCCGGGAAATCCCGTTATAAGCGAGCTATAGGAAAATTTGGACCGATATAGGGCATAATATCTTCAGAACAGCTAGCAAAATAATTGTGTCGACATTCAATAGAATTGGTCTTTATTTACTCGGGAAGGGGCGTTATAATAGAGCTATATCAAAATATGGACCCATGTTAACAAAATTTATAACACATATTTATGTTAATAAAATTTATAACATATATTTAAAATAGCTAGAAAATTAACTGTATCAAATTTCAATAGAATTGGTTCAAATTTAAAAGTGATATAAGCTATAAATTGTATTCCGGGAAGGGGCCTTATATGGGAGCTATATCAAAATATGGAACCATGTTAATAAAATTTATAACATATATTGAGAATAGCTAGAAAATTAACTGTATCAAATTTCAATAGAATTGGTTCAAATCTAAAAGTGTTATAAGCTGCAAATCATATTCCGGGAAGGGGTCTTATATGGGAGCTATATCAAAATATGGACCCACGTTAATAAAATTTATAATATATATATTTAAAATAGCTAGAAAATTAACTGTGTCAAATTTCAATAGAATTGGTTCAAATCTAAAAGTGTTATAAGCTGTTAATCATATTCCGGGAAGGGGCCTTATATGGGAGCTATATCAAAATATGGACCCATGTTAATAAAATTTATAACATATATTTAAAATAGCTAGAAAATTAACTGTATCAAATTTCAATAGAATTGGTTCAAATTTAAAAGTGTTATAAGCTGTTAATCATATTCCGGGAAGGGGCCTTATATGGGAGCTATATCAAAATATGGACCCATGTTAATTAAATTTATAACATATATTTAAAATAGCTAGAAAATTAGTTGTGCCAACTTTCAATAGAATTGGTTCAAATTTAAAGGTGTTATAAGCTGTTAATCATATTCCGGGAAGGGGCCTTATATGGGAGCTATATCAAAATATGGACCCATGTTAATAAAGTGTATAACATATATTTAAAATAGCTAGGAAACTAGTTGTGCCAAATTTCAATAGAATTGGTTCAATTTTAAGAGTTTTATAAGCTATAAATCATATTCCGGGAAGGGGTCTTATATGGGAGCTATATCAAAATATGGAACCATGTTAATAAAATTTATAACATATATTGAGAATAGCTAGAAAATTAACTGTATCAAATTTCAATAGAATTGGTTCAAATCTAAAAGTGTTATAAGCTGCAAATCATATTCCGGGAAGGGGCCTTATATGGGAGCTATATCAAAATATGGACCCATGTTAATAAAGTTTATAACATATATTTAAAATAGCTAGGAAACTAGTTGTGCCAAATTTCAATAGAATTGGTTCAATTTTAAGAGTTTTATAAGCTATAAATCATATTCCGGGAAGGGGTCTTATATGGGAGCTATATCAAAATATGGACCCATGTTAATAAATTTATAACATATATTTAAAATAGCTAGAAAATTAACTGTATCAAATTTCAATAGAATTGGTTCAAATTTAAAAGTGTTATAAGCTGTTAATCATATTCCAGGAAAGCGCCTTATATGGGAGCTATATCAAAACATGGACCCATGTTAACAAAATTCTTAACATATATTTAAAATAGCTAGAAAATTAACTGTGTCAAATTTCAATAGAATTGGTTCCAATTTAAGAGTTTTATGAACTATAAATCATATTCCGGGAAAGCGCATTATATGGGAGCTATATCAAAATATGGACCAATGTTAATAAAATTTATAACGTATATTAAGAATGGTTAAAAAATTAGTTGTGACAAATTTCAGTAAATTATCTTAAGAATTGCGGCCCATATGGGACAAAGAGTTTAGGGTGTATCAAAATTTTGCATTTTATAGCCTATAACTTTTTTCCGGTTAATCATATTTTGATATTTTTTTGCACGATGATGAAGCACGTGCAGTTGTATGCTAAAATTAATTTTTTGTTTAAGTCCAATTGCATTTTTAGAAGAAATTATAAGAGTTCATTTTCGAAATTTTGAGGTTGTTTCAGATATCGGTCTATAACTTCCTTGCTTATAAACCGATATAGCTGGTTTTAAATAGCAAACTGCTTAGGACAATAACAGACAATGTGGCCAAGTTTTATTGAATTCGGTCAATTATTCTAGGCGTGAGAATGTTTCCAACAGACAGACAGACGGACAGACGGACATAGCTAAATCGACTCAGTTTTTGATTTGATGCAATAATATATATACATTGTTGGGTCTGAGATGATTCCTTTTTGGCGTTACATACAGAATGACAAACTTAATATACCCTCACCACTTGTGGTGGTGGAGGGTATAATAAAATAAAATAAAATAAAATAAAATAAAATAAATAAAGAATTTTCTTCACACATCCGGTAGAAAAACAGCCTTGGTGAGGTAATGATCGGACTATAATAATATAAAATGCTCAAAAAGTTCTTGACAAGAAAGATGCTAAAAAATTACAGGCCAAAACAGAGCACGGAAATTTAAAATTAAAATCATGTTCTGTCCAATATTGTGTAAATGTATTCCCGTAATGGATTTTTAAGCCAATAAAACAAACAAATGTAGATATATTTTTATTAATTTTTTCCCAAAGGTATTTCATTTCAATCCAAATCAACATGTAAATTTCCCATGCGAAAGTAACTTTAAAGCGCACAAGTCTCAAAAAAGCGCTAGTATTGTGATGATATTTTGTTGGTTTCAGATTTATACAACCAAAAAAAAAACAGAGCCATTTTTTAAGGGTTGGTCCAGTATTTACTATAGCATCATATAAACCTTATTTATATTGTCGGGCTTGATCGACTATTACGCTCTTTCTTTCATTTTATACCCCACAACACCGAAGACAGTGTTACCGTTGGTGTGACTTTAGTCGCAAATTGCGACTTTTTCAACAACGTGTGATTTTTTGTGTTTTTTTTTCAAATTTCCCCTTTTTGTCCTCTTTTTTTTTAATTTGTTAAAGAAGGTGGTTGGCGTATTATGCGTTTCGACTCAGAATCACTTTCTGAGTCTGTCTATCCGGTTGGCTGTATATGTAAACCTTGAACAGTCTACAAATCAAAATTTTTGCAATATCGCTATGAAATTTGGTGCATATTACTATTTTGGCCTAAGGACGAAGCCTATTGAAATTGGCCATGTCGGTTTAATTTTTCAAGCCTGACATGCAAATGTTCTTCCCACAATGGGGTTTTAAGATCATAAAAGTCCTAAATACAAAGCAATTTTAATGAAATTTGGCGCAAGTAAGTCTTATAATATTCTAAAAACGATGTGCTAAAATATGCGGTCGTTTCTTGTAGGTCCTATACAAACTCCTTTCCAAAGTTATTAGGGCAAAAATCAAAAAATCAAATTATACAAGAGTCGGTTATTAATTTTCCGTAACCATTTTTTTTAACCGACGATATTTCTAATGCAGCATATATTAATGCCAGTTTGCTTAGAATATTATTTATTTTGTTGCAATTTCTGGCTCAATATCAAACAGGCAGTACAAATTTAACACAAATAACTTTATCGTATACTGTTCTTACAATATAAGTTTATAGCGATAGAATACATTAACGAATCGGCAAAGATTTCCTTCCAATGATACCAAAAGTTTTTAATAATATTTTACTTTACCATTTTGAAATCAACTGAAACTTTTCCTTCTACCGTTAATTGAAAAAATTTTCTTATAATTTTGTATTAAAAAAAGATATAAATTTTAAAATAATTACGTGACTTAATTTTATTCTGTTATAAAAAAAAATAAAAGTTAATTCCTTTGGCAAAGAGTTAATACAAATAAACAGTTTTTATGTTATTAATTTAAATTGTGTAAATAATTAGTTTTAATATTTTTTTACTTAAAGTTTATTCGTGCATATAAAAACTTATTTTTCATAAATAAAAGATGTAAAAAAAACTTTTTATTTGTACTCAGGTGCTTTTAATAATAAATTTAACTAAATACAAACAAAATGCCAAAATGTGCAAATAAATTGCAGAAATATTTTAATTTTATATCTATTGAATATATGTTCGAATAATAATAAAATCTCATATATATTATGTATATAATGGTATTTGTTTTTGCTAACAATTTTCCTATAATTTAATTGTATTTTTTTTTTTTAATTGAATATTTAAATTTTTATAATGGATAAAAAATATTTTATAAAAGTGTTGAATATGTTAAATTGATTAAATAAATTCGTTTTAATTAATTAAAAAAAATAAGTTAAGAACATTTTTAATAAACAGCTGCAGACAAAATAATAGCACCACATACATACGTCTTCTTTAATAAGTCATAAAAATTATTGCAATAAAAATGTTTTCCTGTATTATGGTTTAATAAAATCAAAAATAAGTTATAGTCGGTCAAGTCTCACTATTTAATACCCTACACCACATTGCTATCAAAAATTAATGATCGACCCTCGTATAAATATATTTTCTAATTTGTGCGTGAAAGTGGTATTAATATTTATGTTTGATTTGTATGCTTAAAAAGGTCTTCTTCTTGGGGAATAACACAGGAGCTAGATGAAATTATGTACAGACCCTTAAAAAATTTCGTACATCGAATTGTGCTTATATTTGTCCTAATTTAACCAATTCTTACCACAATACATGCGTATATATGATAGAGTTATATGGAACCTATGAGAAATAATGGAATTTGGCACGTAATTTTAGATTGTTATTGCATTCTTTTGGGTCAAGTTTTCTAAAAAAAATTGTTTTTTAAATCAGGACTTTCATGAACTTAAAACCGCATTCCAGGAGAAGCATTTATTTTTCGGCTAGGTTAAACAATGGACCCATTATCACCAAAAAGCAAAAATACATAATTGTTGTTTAATTTTGAGTGGCATTTTATCGAATTGAACACACTATTTATTATTTAATAATAACAACAATCGAATTTGCTTCATAATAATAGAGTTCCATTTCTATTCTAAAGCGATAGAAATGGATCTCTATTTAATTATTGACAAATTATCGATTAGATTTACATCGGTAGACTGGGGAGGCCATTTCATTACAATGAATGCATTATTCTAAAACTACCTTGTAGCTATTTGTTGCATATCACAAATCAGAGACATTTCTTCAGATATTCTGATACATACAAAATAGTTTTAATATGGCAAAGTGCGAAAAATATTTCCATACCATAACACTAGAACCGTCGTGTGTGAAAGTTTTTGTTGTAATTTTTACTATATTCCTTGCTTTTAGATCCACCGGTCCACAGAATACTACTCCTCCTGCAAGGAAGTTAAAAGAGTGAGTTTTCATGGTCTATGGGCTTTGAAATTATATTTTCGTAGCCTTCGAATACATTTTAGTTCCTATTAATAGATTTAATTATTTTTTAATACCTTCTGCTGAGATAAATGTCGCCCTCTTACTATAAGATCAACCATTAAACCATAAAATCGCCGTAGTTTTTCGTCCACTAACTCCTCCTTTTTATTAGTGGGTTATGGTATTTCTAATCATTTTGTTTGATTATTCAATAATATTTATTATGTCTGCAAAAGTTTGTTCATCATAATCATGCTTTTTATGAGTTCATGCTTTTCTGAAGTACAGTGTTAAGACCAACCCACTATTTAAATTCTAAATCTTGAAAGCTTTGATAATTTTAAATTACAGAAGCAACTATGTTCTCTATCACAATAAATGTTATAATAGTTCTATGTCTGTTTATATTTTTTCCCAAGTAAAATAGAAATGCTGCTATTATTTCGAGAGGACCCAAGCTGATATTTTGTCGTTATAATACAATTTATTGGAATTTTCATGTTAATTTAAAATAAATGAATTCATTTTTTTTTAAGAATAAACTTTGAATAATGGGACTACAAAATATTCATTAAAAAACGCTTTGCTATTATTTTCACCGCAGTTGTATTATACTTGTTAGATTTAGCAGTATGAATTTCGCATTTTCTATGTTATTTATTGTTACATCTTTCTACTTATATCACGATTTTTCATAAGACTTACAAAACTTTCTAAGCATAAGTTTAATTTTTTAATCCAATATTCCTTTTTTCTGTTAACCAAAATGTATAAATCTTTACAGATTTTCACCTAAATTTCAATTTAATTATTATTATAATTCTTCAAGGTCTTATATATCCAAATCTCGTCGCAAGATGGCAAAACTTTAGCGTTTCAAAGACTAGAAACTATGAAGTATAGTGTTAAGACCAACCCATTATGTTTAATATTTAAAAAGAATTTTATGCGAAATTATGTTTTAATGATTTAGAAAAAGCGATAATACTAAGATTTATTTATTGTATTTTTACACCATCCACCACCAAAACTGATGATAAAGGTATATTAACTTTGTCATTTCGTATGGAATGCTAAAAAGGAATCGTAGTTTTCTCCTTGCATCAAATCGAAATCTAAGTCGATTTAGCTATGTCCGTCATTCTGTCTGCCTGTCTATCATTCTGTCAGTTTGTCTGTCTGCCTGATTGAGACGTTCTCACAACGAATTCAATGAAAAAATGTGCACTTTTTTAATGTTCTATTTAAAAACAGCTATATGGGTCTATCAAATAAATATTGTAGACTAATAGATGAGACAACCTCAAAATTAAAAAGAAGAACTTTTATAAAATCTCAAACAAAAAATGATTGGATTTAGACAAAGTTTAACCAAAACATTCCTCAAAGTCGGATAAGTAAAAAAAATATATTTTTACAGGCTAAAATATACAAAATTTTTATAGACCCCAAAAACAGTTTGTCATATAAGACGCAGTTTTTAATATATATTTTTTTAATTTTCCATATTTATTTTTATTTATTTATTTATTATTTATTTATTATTTATTTATTTATTTTTGTATAAAAATCTCCCAAAAAATATATTGTCCTTCGGCCATTATTTGACCTAATTCCTATATAAAAGCCCTTCCCGCAAAATATTAAGATTTTAAATGTCTTAAATATTGATTAATTTTTATTTTTGAAATTCGGCACAATTATTTTTTTAATTGTCTTAAATGGTCCATAAATGTGAAATATATGGCTCCCATTTATGGTGCCTTCCTGAAAAAACATTCCAAGCTTGTAAAATAGTTTAAGCTTAAATTCTTAAAAATTCCATTAATATTAGTGACTAAAACTATAATCTACTATAGTTAAAATATTAATCATTTTACCGCTCAAGCAAATGTTTGTATAATGTAAGTGTCGAAGGGTATTTAAAATTCGGCACATCTGAATTTACATGTTTTTTTATACCGTAAATATTGTATAAATTTATTTTGTAAGAAAATGCAACTAAAACAATTTCTTTACTTGTACACTATGACGAAAAGCAATATGAAGAGTGGGCTATGCCATGTATGATATCCGGAAAATCATCTTTATAACGCAACGTTTATCTTGATCATCATTTCAAAATCAAAATTGTGTAATGAATATTTAATCAGCTTTTGATAATATCCATAGATGTTTTAACATTCCAGTCTGAACTAGCTGTCTAATATATTGGATCAATCAAATTTCTGTCATTTTAGGATCAAATAATACTGAGACAATCGATTTAGTTAAAATTTAGTTAAATGTTGTGTGGGAATAAGATTTATTATAAATTTCTAAATTTAAAATTAAGAGCGAAAGTTGTTAATTTTGAATAAGTTTTTCTTCTAAATTTTGGAGTTGTCTCAGATATCGTCCTAAACTTTTTTTATATAATATATATTTTTTTTCTTGTTAATCCTTAAATAATATTCACAACATGAACCAAAATTTTTCTCAACCATAATATGATTATAAAAACGATGAAAATAAAAGCGGATAATGGATTTATCTTAACTTAATGTTAAAACATTCACAGAGTCTACGGAGTTTATCAAATTAGTTAAAATACTATGAAACTACAGCAAGAAAAACAGCAAAAAATTTACAATTTTGGCTCCAACAATATCCGGATGTATGATTTCGCTTTTTTTCCAAGATTTTGTTTACTTTTATTTTAATAAAACTCAATACAGACAATATTTTCTTTTAGTTACTTTTAGCAAACAAATTTTTATTTATTCATTTTATCAAAAGTTTTCTTTATTTTATTGAATTTTTCATTAATATAAAGTTTATTAAACAAACAGAAATAGACAATATTTTTGCTGGAAATATAAAAGAGACGATTTGACTAAAGGCAATTTAAATCAGCGAAATAATATTAATATACATTTTTATATTTGAGCAAATTTTTATAGTTGAAGGAAATTATACTCAACACCACCAAAGATGGTCGGAGTATTATGCGTTTGATGTTGCTTACCTTTAAGTATATCGTTCGAGTCAGAATCACTTTCTGAGTCGATTTGAGGATGTCCGTCCATCAGTCTATCTATGTTAACGTTCCAAACAGTCTACAGGTCGCAATTTTTAAAATATCAAAACAAAATACATTGTATATTATTCTTGAATTTGGCCATGTTCGGTCAAATATTTCAGGTACATCCCATACAAATATTTTTGCCGAAAAAGGGTTTTAAATTTTTCACAATCGTTTTAGAATATTATTTTCTAAAACGATGCGCCAAAATATGTGGAAGTTAACACACACAGATATTGTTTGGCCTACTTGTTCGGTTGAACTAACTTTTTGCAGGGGGCAACAAATTTCCGCCAGTTTTTGAGTTATTTGATTTCAATTAACTTAATAAGTAATTTTAAAATAAATATTAATTATTTGTATTATTAAATAAATTATATATTTAATTATTATGATTTCTATTTCAGAAAAAAACTGAAAGGTCCAGAAAAAAAGAAAAACATTTTTTTTCCAAAATAAATAAAAAATTGCTGGCTGCCCATATAAAGCCCGTTCGCAAAGTACAGATCACAGTTTTGAAGATATCTTAACAAATTTTGGTATACACCATTATTTTGGCCAAAGGATCATGACTATTATTTCAGATAGGCCCCTTACAAATGTCTCCCCAATTTTAACTAAATTATTAAAAATTATTCTTATTACATTCTAAAACGGTCCATTATTACTCATAGGTCCCACACAACAGTTCCTCCAAATATCACTTTGAAAGTTATAAATCGCACATTTACGTGAGTATTGAAAAATATTTAGTCAAATTAAGATAAATAAAAAGCCAAAACCGCTCCGCGATATTATACGAGGGCCTTTACATAAATTTTCCAATGTCTCAAATAATCCTGTAAAAAAACATACTTTTAAATTGCATAAATTTAAAATAAATGTTAATATCATAATAATCTATAACACACGTAAACATAAATAAGAGAAGCAAATTATACGAGCACTGCTTATAAATTTTTTGTAGTAGACATTTACGACCAACAATGTGGTGTGGTTCTAAAACCAGTGTAATTTAGAGTCATGGCTAATTGGTCGGTTATCTGGCTGCTGTTGTTTTTTTTTTTTTTTTTTGGAGAAAAATAATACTCTCTAGTCTTGTTTACGAAATGGATATCAGTTACTATGCACATATAGCCCGTTCCCTCCTCTTCTGTGCTCCTTCAAGAATCTTCCACAAGTCTATTAGATTTGTGATCCCAGGCAAAAACAAGCAACTTTGGTGGCCTCTTTTTAACGAAGTCGACTGGTATCGTTGCGATGATGTCAAGATTTGGGAACGAAACATAACCGGCATATGAAAAAGTTAAAATCATTAAAAGGATACACATAAATGTTGTCTCTAAAATGGTAAATATATCTTGATTATTGACAATAAGTTGCACGTCACAGGATATCAATTTGGCTTATATTTTTTCGTTAAATTTTATAGGTCTTCCTTTATTTTGAACGCAAGGACGACTTCTTTTGATATAATTCATTTTTCAAAGTTATAAGTAAAAGAGTATATCCTTAGTATATTTTAAAATTAATTAAAATTCTTCAATAAAAATAAACGATTTTATACCTTGAATTTTATTTTGATATTGTTTATTATTGTATTTATCAAGAAATTTAATTAATAAATTAAAATAATATTTCAAATAATGAAGGATGTTAATAAAATAATTAATAAAGTTAATTGAATTAATTAAAAGAATTATTATTAATTTATTATATAATTATTTTAGTGATATAAGTAAATTAACTGATTTTAATTGATTTAAAAAAATCCATAATTAAACTTCTGTGTATCTAAAGTAAAATTTTTCTACTTCGTTAACAAACAAATTATAATGAAACAAAAAAACAATCTCACGTTATTGAGATTACAAGGAACATTTTTTTATCAAATCAAAAAGCTTTTTATTAAAAAATATTTTATTTAAATTTAATTTTTTTTAGTTTCTCTAAACGATAAATTACAAAAAATTTCGTTAAACGTTTCGGAATATTTCAATAATAAATAAATTTTATAAAAGAGCAGATATATTTTGGACTGAAATACATTTCAAATCTTCGAACCAGCATTTTTGTCCCCACTGTGCTATTCATCAAATCCCAATATTCTCCTCGAATTGGGATGTAATCACGTAAACTTAAAAGCAAATTGTGTATTAATAAAAATACAGGTGCCTATGTTCAGACATATCGGTTCACAAATGGTTTGTTTAAGGAGTAAAGTATGGCATTTCCTATAACTTTCATGCAATCCTAGATAGGTTACGTTAGTTCATCAGGGTGCCGAATATTCAAGATGTGACTCGCTTCGATCATAAAGGTTCGTTGTTTAACTTGAAAGAGAATGAATAGAAAGAAGAAAAATGGTGATAAGGAGAATGTGAAGAATAAGACAGTATTATACTTCTCTAGGTAGTAGGCGGATTACAATCTAGTATTGATGTATAAAAAGATTATTAAATGAATGTTTCATTTGGTTCTGCAGTCAGTATTACAGAAACCTGTAAAGAGCTTCAGGAGGAATATTTTGATTTTATAATGCGCAAAGTCAATGACTGTCAGTACCCTGCCCTCGTGGGTCGTCATAGGACAGTGACAGAAAATACGTCAATGTACAGTTACCGCAGCAATTGCATACCTCAAAGAAGTTTTTCATATATTCCATCATCCAATTTTGGCCATATTATCCTTTAAAAAACACGTTGATTCATTGCTGCATTTGTCCCGCGAGCTAGTCCCAAATCTGTGCACTATTGCAATTTTTTAATACTATGCCACCATATTCAATGATATGCGACATTGGATGTCGATAAAGAAACTGAAATCTCAGCCTGCAATAGCTGTATAAAGCCCATTTTCAACATCAAACTTTGAAAACGTTTTTTTGGAAGTTACTTTATACAATTGCGATACTTTCACTATACTTTCGAAATCATTTGGAAAACGTGCTTACACTTAGTATATTTGTGGGCCATAAAAAGTCTAAGAATTTCAGAAAAAAGATTAAACTTTTATTTCGAATTGAATTTTGAAATTTTTTTATTTTATCTCCCATTCTATGTTTCTACGAAAATAAGAATTTTTTTCTTTACAAGTTCAGTTAACGATATATGTTCAGATATTATTATTCCATTAAATAACAAAATATTGGCCATAAAATTTAAAAGCAATAACATTCTTATAATAGCAAATAATCAATTATTTTCATAATTACCCAAAACAATTGTTAATAAAATTACCTTCTGTAATAATTTTTATGTTTTTTCTTTATGACACGTAATGGATATTATGTATACACTCATTGGTAATTAACACTTGAGTGTGTGTAATGAAAAGAAACATACGGACATTAATTTGTTATATGGAGCAATAACATTATAAGGAATTGCGTAGTAATCAGTTATCCTTAAGTAATAATATGTTTATCCCATTTTCCCATAATAAATTAAGAAATCATATTTCAGTTTATTTGAATTTACAAAAAATAAATGTTTAAAATTTAGTTCAACAAAGCAAATGAATCAGATGCAATTTCTATACTCTACTAGGATTTAGTCCTTCAGTCTTATAGGCTTGCTAATGTCTATGTAAATATTGTCAGTTTATAGAAAAGAAATGAAAGTTGGCAATTGTAAAAAATTTGTACAAAGGAGATGGCATAAATGCAAATTTCTTACAACCCAATTTTTAATATCTACTGAAAGTGCTTATATCTTTTAAATGGATTGATTTTCTAATAATAAGTTCATTCAGAGAGATACAAACAAAACTCAATTAATGACATTCTTAGGAGCCACAGTGACATAATAGGGTCTGAGATAATTCCTTCTTAGCATTACACATTGAATGACAAAGTTAATATACCATATTCACCACACTCCACTACACATGTGGTGAATATGGTATATTAACTTTGTCATTCAATGTGTAATGCTAAGAAGGAATTATCTCAGACCCTATTATGTATATATATGATTTAATCAAATCAAATCTGATTTGATTTAGCTACGTCCGTCTGTCTGTTTTGACACGTTCACATCCACACAAATTTACAGAGCTCAATGAAATTTGCCCAAGTATTATTTACATTCCAGAGAAGTTTCCTCTTTAACATTTTTATTTTACTGAACCATCTACGGCATGTCTAAAATAAATTATGAAAAAAAACAAATTATTTTTGACATATGAATATATTGTTTCAAAAGCCAAAATTTTCAAATATATTATGATTTTAGCGCCCTCTTGAGGAGTCCATCATAACTCAACAATTTTTTGGACTTATACTTTTTTAATTAAGATCCTAAAAAAAAAAGCAAATAATATAGAGGTTGCTCTTTAAACTTTTCAAAGCATACATTTAAAAACTGACACTGTAGGGGACAATCAGTTTAGCACAAATTTATGGAAAATTTTTTAAAAATCTCATAAATAGGAGTCTGTACTCTTTCCAAAAAACCTCAAAATATGTCTACCTTAACCATGTGAAACTTAATTAAAATATCTTTAACGGTTCAATAGTTACAGAATTTTTTTCAAAAGAATTGATTTAGAAACACTGTATTGTGGTTATGGAGAGCATAAAGATTAAAATAAAGAAAAGTTTTTCCTCGTATTTAATAAGGTTAATTTGCTGTTGAATGTTTATATAAATGTGTTTGCTTGTGTATAGAAGTAACAAAACTTAACGGCCATAATGTTTCCAGCAATTTAATTTTCGTACAAAACAGAAAAAAAGAATAAATCCCATAATAAATCATATAATTACAGACGTAGTTAAATGTTAGAAGGTTTATAACTATTTTTCTTCTTTTACATTTTGGCAAAGTTAATTGTTTAAATAACACATACAAACATATTCATGTATATTTTTGTGTACAAACATAATTGTTTGTGTTTGTGTAAATGAATACATAATGCATTTATATCATTCTTATATATGTATACATACATGCATATATTAAAAACAGTAATTCTTATGTGTGTATATGTATATGTGTGTACTGATATATTAACAAACGTATTATGTTTAATGTATTAATATTAATGTTATTGTTTTTGCCATAACTTTATTGCAATTTAATTATGTAAATTTGGTTTAAGATTTAAATATACTGCAATAAGAAATTTGAGCAAATGTTAGTTTAGCTTGTGTTGTTCTTTTATTAAGTGGTTAAACAAAATTGAATTATAAAACTTTTT